>JAQIXW010003730.1:0-12662 GCA_034700685.1 Willowsia buskii | reverse complement strand
TTTAAAAAGCTGACACTGTTTATAGTCACTGCCACTTGTCCAACCGAGAAAAGAGACAAGCAGATCGTGCTAAACTTTTTTCCCGTTGGTTGTATGGTGGTGGTGGCACCATCACTTGTGTCAAATAAAACTAGTTGTGTTTTCCGAAAGAGAAAAGACAAGAGAGGAAACGAATGAATGATGCCAGTAACCCCAGAAGTACAGCAGGAGCTTTTACAATGCTGTGGCAATGATGATTGAGACTTGAGGAGACAAACATGCAAATAAATTAACTTTTGCTGATGCTGTGAGGAAGATGATCGTCATCATGTTTGATTACATGTTGGTGGCACTGACACTGCCATCTCAAAGAAGTATAAAGATTAAAAAATAGGGGAAAATATATGGGCTCTCCTACTTTTGTAATTGTTGAACAATAAACAGTTCTATTCATTTGTATTTTGTGTATAATGTGCAAACAACAAAAGATTTTGATTTTCTCCCAATTTTTTTGTTCGCAGTCAATTATTATTATTGCGGTACCCGATTTTGTTTGTGAGTTGAGTGAATCAGGAGGAGGGATCCATTATTCTGGGATTAATAGGGGCTCCTTTTTATCCTCCAATTGTGCTCGGGAAATTGTATGTGCGAATGGTGTACTACTGCGGCTTGGTATAACACATGCAGAAAATGACAACAATGCAATCGAAATAATAATAATAATGGTGACGGCGGCATGCTTTCTTTTCTCTTTGTTGTCGGGATGTCCAACATACTCGAACGAGTTAGTTGGCTTCTTGATGGGTATTATAAGTAATCATGACTTAATTAAAGCAGCCACCACCGCGGATGGTGATGCCAGCATAATGGATATACTTTGATGGCTAATTCGTAGGCTCAGACAATTAAGTGAAACTTGTTTTTACGTGGAATTTGGCGTTCAGTTTTTCAGCACAAAACCATAAGATAGGTAAAAGAAGAATGAAGGAATCGCAAATGGTGCAGGTAAAAGTAATGTGTACTCTGTTTTTTTCCTTTATACAAACATAGGGAAATAATGCTTTTTAATACAGTATTTAGGCCCTCTTTGGGAAATTCCCAACGGTGGCAACCAGAATATGAGATGAAGAAGAGAGGAAGAGTGAATGGGTTAAAAACTGGATATGAATAATAGAAATTGGACATAAAGCTTACATATTTTTACTGTTGTTTTTACGTATTTATTAAGTAGTTCATGCACATGTGAGCATAAGTAAGATTTTTTTCTAAGTCTTCCTGGAATACTTTTTATTCCTAAAACAGCGAGAAATAAGCAAAAGAGCAAAATATAGCAGTCTCATCGTCGTGGTCGCATTTTATACGTTATACTTTTTGAGCTGGCTAAAAAGTAAAAATAAAAAGTGTACTTGTGTGATGGCTTGAGCCGATTTTGAAATGTAAGTAGTATGTATCGTGTAAAAAAAAGCTCTTTACTTATGTCTATGGAAAGATATTATGCATGTTTTAGAGAGAAAAAAAGTAACAAAAAACATTACTTCAACTCCTCCGAATATTATTACTACACTACTAGTAGGTTTCTTAACTCTCAATGTAGATATTTTTGGGGGTCATTGGAGAGCAAATAAGTAAGTTTGTTCATAGAATAGTTTTGACTAATCCCAAAAAGAGCAAAAAGTATAAAAAAGGAAGAAAGTACTGCTTTGAGAGAGAGAGAAAAAAATAAGACGAAGAAGAAAACAGCAGAGGAGAACTGGAGAGATGAGACTCGTCGGCTCAATTCTTGACGCACATAATAGTCTTAAAATCGAGATTTATCCACGGTGAAAGTGCACTCAGGGACCCACTTGCCTTTTAATATGACCCTAGCCCTCCTTCTCTCCATCCCATCATAAAATGTCAATAAGACCTTAGAGATTTCGGAGAGGGACCAATAATAAGAGCTATCTTGCAAAATAAAGCCATTCCATTCTGTTCTCTGCTGCCTTCGAGACTGTAATATTCTTCTTCTCCCTCTCACACATTCACATTATACAGAAAAAGCAAACAAGAGTAAGAGCTTGAGATATAGAATAAGTAATAACTAGTGAGCAATTTTTTCCCTCGTATTCTTCCTCATCTTCCTCTTCATCATCATCGTCAGTTCTAAAAGAAGTATTTTTTTTTCTTGGAGAAGAAGCACTTGTTCTATAGCCATAGCCCCCTTCGATAACTCTCTTAGGACTGTCCGTAGGCTCCTTGGTTGATTATACATGCATGTTAAAAGCATTTATGTAAGTGAATGAATATATGCTATTATACCAGTCTATTATAACCAAGTTTTCTTCTGTGACTCCATCTCCACCCATTTCCCCCCATCTATTGGAACATTAGCCTGCTTTTTTTAGAGGAGAAAAAGAGCACTTTGCCGTCACCGTTTTTATAATTCCCCTGGTTCATAGGCATTTAATGGCAAGTAATGTTGCAGAGCTAGTAGTACGAATGTCAGTTTGTGATTTCTACACGTATACCTCCTTCCAAATAATGCGGGATGTGATATGGCCATGATACGGGTACTTAATTACTACTTTTTGTCAAATCAAAATTAACCTCACATACAACAATCAGTTCATGGGAATTGCCAACACGCTTCTTCCTTACTTTTTTTTCCTAGAGACAAAGCGTCGCCTCAGCTCACAGATAAAGAGCAAGGGAAAACCCATAATTAAAGCATTGATTCCTACCGATAAAATTCTTGAGCAGATGACTTCAATATAATTTATATGATTGCATGTGAAATGAACACAAATCATATCATTTTTTTATTTCACCGCGCCAACACTCACTGTTCAGCAAGAGATTATTTACTGATTAGCCACAAGGAGTGGAATAACAATAGGTAATAATAACTCGTCATAATTTACAAATTTAGTCAACAAAAGAATAAAAGATGGATTTAAACAGGGATGCTTGGAAAAAATATAGGAACAAAACTGGCTTGTTAGTATAGGCACACAAGTTTTTAACTCACGAAGCTTCATTTTTATTAGCTGTTAAAACCCTTTTCTTGATTTCATGATGTAATATCACGGAATGCGTGCGACAGGTGTGATAGATTCATAAAGAGCGTATTTAATATGTGCGTATATATAGTGTATTTATGCACACAATAAAACGTACATTTTAATCAGATAACAAATTTTGTTTGATTGACATCCGCCAAAGACGCTTTACGTCTCAATTAATGCTCCCTTTTCTTCATCTGTGTTGGGTAGTTGGATGGATTATCTCTCCTTCTGTCACTTTTGTATGCGACGCGTATAGGTACGTAGAATGCAAAATACAAAGAAATACGAGGAAAGTTTCCACTTTTGAGATCTAATCCGTGTCTTGTTGCTACTCCTCCTTTTGTAAAATGTGTGTACTTTATTTGTGAAATCCACAAATTATTAGGAATTGGATGTATTTGTATCCCTAGTGTACCTTTCTCAATCAAAAAGTATATCATTGCCCCAAATTAAAACAGACATGATCATAAATCCTGACAACGATTGTAGGAAAATGTAGATTGACAACGTGTAAAATGCAAGAGGCACAATGATTGCTTCTAGAATCATGTAATTTCTGCTCAATGAATAATTGAGAAGGTGCATAGAATAATGAATATTCAAATCTGTGAAGAGACAGAGGAGCAGCATCATTGCTTGAATACAAAATATCTCTGCTCTTCATTTACAAAGAAACGCATTACGAAAATATGTAATTCCGGCTCATCTACTACTGCAAGTTTGATTTGGCTAGCTCGGGCATTTGACTTCAACAAGTGGCAAAGTTGAGAACGAGCTAGTCAGATGAAGCAGCACCATACACCCGTCAAAAAGCCATGTCAGTTCTTCCTCACCGTTGTGGGTTCACTTAGATCATGCCCATTTCATCATAAATTTTTTGATCATGGTACAAAGACATGCTTTTTTACGAAGGGACCGACCCAATAAAAGCACCACTCGACTCTCCCTTTTCCCCTGTCCGATGCATACAGGTAGGTTAAAATAATATTTGATTAGTTTTATTATCATTGCCTAATAGATGTAAATATGCAGCGTACAAAATTCATTATCAAAAATTACTTGAAGATGAAATGAAATGTAAAATGAATTTTAAATAGGTAAAAAAAAACTAGATCAATAGAAGAAGAAAAACGTACGTGATACACCCTTCGCCTTGCATTCATTATTCACCTCACCTCATCATGATGACGATGCTTTTGGCTGGTGTCAGAACAAATGCACAAGAATGTGCGAGTTTCTAAGCTTTTAAGATAAGCATCTCCCTTGTCATTGGATAGGCAAATATACGATATGATCATAAAAATGCCGTCTTTCTTCTGATTTAAGTGTTACAATTCATTAAATTATGATTTCGAGTGAATAATAAATATCTAATGCACTGAGCAAACCTTTTAAATATAACTATCTGATCAGAGGTCTACTACTGATACAGTTTTTGATGTTGACGATGACGTTGGGTAACTCGCTTTAATCTATATTCTTTTAAGGTACTCAACTCACACGGAGCATTCAGGATATCCTATTTATTCCTTTTTTCGTCTATCAGATCGTTTTGAAGCTTAAAAGACATGCATCTTATCACCCATTTATTGGCACTGATGTTTTTCGTTTGATTCGATGAATAAAAAAGTCCTTTTTTCCTTCAGTCACGACGACGAATTTTAGTTAGCTTTCATGTCTGAGCCCCTATAAATAAAAGGGATTTGACAAGGTACATACACATCGATAACTATTTTTTTATCATCTTGCATCTCCTCTTATATCGAACAAGTTGAATATTATGTAGTGGACTGCGGACCCACACACAACAAACATAAAAAAATCTCTGGTGTGTTTGATAGCTTGTGGATCTTGTAGTACGAATTAGTTTCGGAAAGAGATCTCTTCGCCAAGTCAATCATCACCAACAAAACCACCACCACCAATGCCAATAACATTTTACAAGTCGATCGGGCTTGAACAAAAGTGACCATGAAACGTATACTTAATTTTTTGTATACTATATAGCTCTATTTATACGTGTTCATGGTTCAGTACAGCTAAAAGTTTAAAGTTAAGGAAAAAAACATGGACATGCATAATTTAACGATATATGTCGCTTGTACTTGTACCATCCTGATGATGATGATTTGATGGCAATGAAGAAAATGAAAGATGCTATTTTTTCAAACAATGAAACAGGCATCAATATTATCAATCCTCCTACTCCGTGTATATTTTTTTATTGTGGATCACAAAGAAAATTTGTTGGCCTTCACAAGATTTTCTTCACCCTAAAACATCCAAAGAAGAATAGGTAAATATATAATATGTAGTGTTCAATATTCACTTGATCAACACTCGTCTCGTCTGTTTTGAATGAATGGTGATGGTTGGTGGGGGAGGGGTGAGAGTCTTCAGGAATCAATAGTATACGACATGTACGTGTCGTCGCAAGAGTACGTGTAGGAAGTATGGTATAATGATAATGATCTTCTTCGAAACAGTCACAGCTCAAAAGCATAAAAAATTTGGAGAAGGGTAACTCATTGAAAGATGTAATGCGCCATCGATATTTTTAAAGAGAAAATTAGCCACGACAAATTTTTGATTTGACTTGAGCCAGAAAAAAACTGAAAATGGGGATGAAAGGGGGCTATTAACAGATTTACTTCAAGTTCTTTCCCAGAAACTCTATCATACACAAACGTTTTTTTTGTACGTCAGGGTCTTTTGACTGTTTGACATAAAAATCGGCAGATATATTTATGAAGGAGCTCTGGTGCTTGCATAGAATTCAATTTTTTTTAAATAATTTGCAGACAGGAAGACCAGGGAATACTCGTTGTTGTATTCAGGATTTCCTTTTATCAATTCAATTTTGGGTTCAAATCAATAAAACCAATAGCTAATACGTACAGACAATAATTGAGGTGGATTTTTTCTTTAAAAAATGAAAATATCAGATTACTTCCCGATTTTATAATAGTAAATGCATTTTCTTCTCCGACAAGCCTTTCAATTTGTAAAAAAACAAAGTTTTTTCAAAAACTCTGTGTGTGTCTAAGATATATCGTACTAGCTAACCATAACCTTGAAAGGGAACGCCTTTTACAATCGAAATTTTATCGTACAACTTATTAAGCACGCTGCGTTTTAGATGGCAAAAAGTGAAACACAAAACTGGCCTTTGATGAAGTATAAATATCTATGTATGTGCATATATACAGTAGATAATATCCACTTCCCCATCTTTACCTCGACATTTTCGGCAGTTCCACTGCAGCCTTTATTATTATGAACAGTCTCAAGAGATTGGAAATGGTCTGTCAACACGGAATTAGTCTCAATGAAGACAAGTGAAACTGGGAAGGGAAAATGTCACCCTGTTGTCTTAAAAGCGATCAACAACTCAGGGGAAAACCATAAAGATTATATACTGTAACTGTAACATTCACCAAATATCTGCGATGCACAGGCCCTACTATAATAAAAACACAATAGCGTAACTTTTTGCAATCAACGGAACGCAATATCAAGAAACATTATTATAGTTAGCGTGAAAATGCATTAAAGTACATCACAGAGGACTGTTCTGGTGTATGGAGAGTTGCGAACCAAAGTACGTAGTAGAGAAAATATATAAAATAAGAATGATTAATGCCTTATAATAAAAGCGATATCAAGTCAGCTAAATTTTTACAAAGACTACCGAAGAGTTAGTTCCGGATATACAGCTAAGCCTTGTACAATGTTTCGTGATGTATTGTGGGTGTTTTTTGCTCGTAGTAGAAACTTTTTTTTTTGCCATTAAGACCAATACATAGATTGCATTGGAAAAAACGACGGAAATATATATAAGAATACTCGGTCAATACTATTATGCAATATCCATCCTAAGCTATGCATGTATCCTTAGATGAGACGTCTATCTAATCAATTAAAATAGCCTGGAAATACAAGGAAATCCTATCTTTCAACTTCCATTAAGAGGACCCTTCACACGTTCCTTGTCCCTAGAGGTTTGCCATCGCTGCCTCACCGTCAGAAGAATCCTTCTCTTGCTTAACATTCTGTCTGCGAGTTGGATAGCTTACAACAGCACTCGTGGCTCATGGTGCTTTCTCCTTCTCATCGTTTACGCCACATTCTGTATATATTGATATAAGTATCGAGTAATATGCCGTTCATGGTAACTTTGCCTATACATACTAGGAGAATTTTCATGGTAGTAATCTAGATTGTTCAGTGTAAACTTACTTTTCATTGCGTTATTGTTCAAATAATAATGCAAAACGACAGCTACATTGATTTTAGTATTTTGGTAACAGCCTCCCACATTTATTTTCTATATTGGCATTAATTTTATCACTCATGAATTAACAGAAGCTTTTTTGCGAATGAGAAAAGTGTGTGGCATGTGGCATTTCGGAAGTGTACACTGTACACACATTCGCATTCTCTATTAAGTAAACACTCAAAAGATTTCCAGTTTTTACCTGAATTGGTCGGGCTAGCACGAGGGGAGATATCATCTGGATGAGGATCTTCCGGTGGCGGATTATTAAACAGCCCTTCCAGGATTTTACAATCCGAATCCATATCATTATCGTGTGATTCATCTAGGTCTTCCTCCGCCTCGGTGTCTGCAAAAAATGTAAAGAATTTTTTGTTATTCATAACTACGAAAACTACACAGAATCCCAGCCAATTATGCAAGTTTATAGTATCTATATGATTATAGTGTAAAGTGTAACGCATATGTACATACATAATATGGAAAGGCCACTTTGCGAATCAAATACAAAAAGTAATATTTGCTAGTTTTGGTGAGAGCGACATAATTGTCAACGATAAGAAAAATAGAAGGATGCGTAAGGTGTAGTTTGGAAAGTATAGATCTTCATGCTCTACATAAACATTTGGAGATATGGAAGTATGCATCGTGTGAGTATTCATGGAATAAACATACGTCATTATAGGTATGTAAAGCATGTCATCTGATAAAAATATATTACTACATGGATAAGAGTCGAAAACATGCTCTACATATAATACACATGTGGAGAGAGAAATATACATAATCGCAAAGTTCACTTGTGAGAGAAATAAGAAGAAAATGCATTCAACCAGCCAGAATGGTAAGGAGAAAGAAAAAAGATGTAAAAAAGTGTTGTGTGCGCTGCATGATGGTTGTGCAAAGTAGAAATGGAAGGAGTAAAATAGGGAGAGGAAGAAGAAGAGAGCATTCTCTTTGGTATTCAGGTTTTAAATTCGGCTTTTCCAGAATGGATACCACTAGGGCTTTAATAAGTTTCCCTCAGGCAATTCCTATCCGCTGCCGCGGAAGGGAAAACATTATTCGCCACGAGAAAACAAGAAATATCCATGAAATGCCTCCCAATTTTCAAACCACATCTTTTGCTAACGCATTTCAAAGCAACTTTGAAACTGATCAATGAAACTTTAGGTCAAATGTCCAAAACTGATCAATACAAAAAAAAGAATGCGCAAAATATTTTTCCCAATTTTAATTTTTATAAGCTATTAATGGCGTAATGTGATGCGCGCAGATTGTACATGGAAGAGCCATATTTATTTACTTGATGATTTGTTCTTTCTTTAACGCAAAAAGTGACAGCGTAGACACCTGCAGACTAGTTTTCTAATTTTATTCATGGCAAGTCTATGAGTTTCCTGGAAATTAAATGGAAAACGGTGTAGATTCCTTTTCTGTTCCTGGGGAAAAATTCTTGTATGCGAGTATACGGCTTTTTTCTAATGGGCTTTGAGCTTTGGGAGTTCCCATTGGGACCTGGAACTCACTAGGGAACCTTACTCTTTCCAGAGAGCACGGAGTCTGCATATATGCACCACGACTCACTATTCGCAACTTGCTCTGCTCCCTTTACCACTCATACACAAAAGCAGTCAGAAAAGAAAACTAACAGACACACGTAAAACATTACGAAAGTATATATGAGGTAGAAAAATAGGTGGTATATATATGTTATAAGCACATTATAATACTTTTACCTCTTATATGATTATTATTAGGCATGTATATTTCTTTTCCAGTAGTAGTCACTATTGCTTTTCTTTCGTTTTCTCTCTCTCTCTCTTCTCCGCTCTTACATTACATCATCATCATATCTTTTGTGCCGGTGGTACTCCACTTTCCCATTTCGCCTTTAGTTTCATATCCATCCATCCTGGCCTGGCAGACATCAGCGTTTACCTTTTTACTCCATCTCATTCGAAAATACGAAGAAGGAAAACCTTGGCCTGGAGTAAAGAAGTATGTATGCATACATAAAAAGTACATACACATCCACATCCAATCCTCATCACATTTCCACTTCTTCCTTTTCCTCTCGCGTATTTATATTCGTTTGGAGATACATTTATATTCTGGGTATTTTATCGTTTTTATTTTTTTATCCATATTCGCCCTTTAATCTTCCTCACAAGCCAGAAGAAGATCCTGTTTCTTCGATCCATAATATCATACTTTTCTCTTTACTCTCAAGAGGAACCGCTCTAAGAGAGAGAAAGATGAATAGAAAAAGAGGAGGGAAAAACAAGCAGAGCTATAAGAAATCGACACAAATAACTACATATAATGCACAATATTTTTAAGGTGCATTTTATGTGTACTTTGGAAAATAGGAAGCTGAAAAAAATGAAAACCCCTTGAGGAGCTTGATATTGGACGAAAAGTTAGCTCTTAGGAATGGAGGATGGAAGCTCAAGTTGTTTTTTCTTCTTTTGCACACGAGACTATTTACTTTTTTTCCTCTTATCCTTCAATTAAATTCGACGTAAGTAAAAGAGGAGGGCTACGTAAACACAACTAGTACATTTTAAAGATTAACGGTTAAATTACTTGCGCTAATTACATCAGTCACTGGTTCTGTTGTCATTTTTGTGGATCACACCTCACACGCATTATTGAAGTTTGTGCTTGACTGCTGTGTGTGAGCGTGTCGAACAACCAGGCAGCAATAAACGTGGAGTAAAGGAATGTGCAAAGATCATTGGAATGGAATGCAGCGTTTTTGAATGAGCTACTTGGGTCATATATAATGTACCTCTAGTTGACAGTTTCTCTCGCTGTGAGAAACACAATCGATAGGTTTGAAGCAACAAGGGAAATATTACGTGCAAACATAATTCTGTATCTTCTTGGAAAAATAGTAAAAATGAAAGTGATCAGTTGAGACGAAGATGAGAGGACGAGGAAGCAACTTAAAGCAGTTTGTTTTATGCTCCTTTACTTGTCGACACAACATATTTATTTCTTTGGATGTGCTATAATGTTTTTTTATTTTCTGTGTACAATTTATATTGCTTTCTTGTGGTTTTTTTTTTCTCCCTCAGAAAACCCATTGAAAGCTGGAACGGCAGTTATCGACGGAGTGGCAAGAGAAGAGAGAAAAAACGCGAAAAGTATTTACAATTATTATTGCAAGAATGTATATGGAGAAATAAAGGTTTTACACGCTTTGTATATTGTATAATGGCAATATTAAACATGAAGGTATAAATTGCCATTTAGGAATACATTCTTTTGTAACGTCTTTGAGCACTTGAACAAGGGAAAGAATATAATGTGTACTGTACGTATCTATTATTATCATCGTCATCATCTGAATTGTTTTTCCTACTTATTTTCATACATGTGTACAAAAGGAGAAATGGGAAAAAATGCGTCTTGATGTTTTGGTGTTTGGATACATTGTAATGGCGAAAACGCTCTCATTTTTGCTGCCGTTATGTGTTCACCAAAACTATTTCATTTTCATCTATACAGAAGAACAACTAAAAATGCGAACCCAATCTAAAACCTATGGATATACCTTGTATGCATGTATAATACGTAAATAGTCAAGTGTATATAGACATATATAATGTTTGTAAAGATGTGGAAGAAGATGAAGACAGCAGTGTGTTGTTACTTGTTACCATACTTAAGTTTACGTATTTGAAACGAAATGAAAGTTAGTTCTTCACTTGTTCTTTTTTCTCCTTCTTTTTCCTATGAAGCCAGCCGTGTGTGTCTACAATCTTATATACATCCTCAATGATGATAATAATATGGCATAGTTGATAGTGTATTGGAGAATGCTGTAGTATCACATGCAAGAAGAGTTGTGCTCTGGAAGAGGTAGTACAGATGAAAGTAGAGTAGAGTACATTCATGTAACAAAAAAGGAGGATGAAGAAGAGAGCGAAAAAAAAAAGAAAAAGGCCTTTCGGATGTGTCGAAGTCTCGGGAGGGCAGTGAGCTCAGAACGGCAGAAAATTAACGCAAATCTTTCGGGAATTTTGGACTCTCTTACGTTGGCGTTACTTGAGGCATTTTTAGTTTTAGAAATCGAATAATGACTTTCTTGGGAGCTGCTAGAGTCTCAGGAGCGCAGTTTTCTTCAACATTGTAATGGCCAAGTCTTCGGCTCTGGGAAAGACTTTCCAGTGTACACTTTATCCTTTTGAATCTTCTTGATTACGACACTTTGGAGAAATCCAACCTCTGGGCACATACCTAGCGAGTTCCTCTACTAGAACACCAACAACTACTAGTATGACTACTGCGATGAATGCCATCGTATCTTCTCTTCCTCCGCTTAAAACTACAACATTTTCCGTTTCTAGTACAATAGCGCATTGCTTATGTGCTGCTTATGATTTGATAGTTTCCAACGACTTGACGTATGCACCTACACACATATCCTATGAGGATGTACGTATGCCACCTCTATCAACTCCTACTATAGCGCTCCCACTTTTTTCTGTTCTTTTCTCTTTATCTCTCCTTTCCCTCTCTCATAGACACACGCCATGAGTGTCGAAATATCTAACAGATCGTTCCAACACGAAACATTCAATATCAACAAACCAAGTTTTATCGGCCGTGAAAATGTATGTTAACCCCTTTTGAATCATTCTTCTTCCGATATCCCTCCCTCCTTCACCTCTCTCCCTTGTACAGTTACTGTTACACTCATGTGTATACTTCATCTATAAGATTCGCAGCAGCGGCACTTAATATACATACATAATATATAATACTGCTGTTTTCTTCTCTTTTCCTAATCCAAACAACATTATATCAACCAGGATGATGGTAAGTCCTCCTCAATATATTTTGGCTTTGGCTATTTTCATCGGTTTCGTATTGTGAGCCAGTTCCCAAGGCATACATACACTTTGTTCCCAAAAAAAAAACTATGCACGACGGTGGCATCGTGGCGGTGGTGGCGGCGGCAGTACTAGTGTTGGTGGAAACTTCACTTCTTGCTTACTTACTTCTTCTTCGGGTGACATGACAAGAAATACTGTTTTTCTAAAAAAATATATCTAAACACGACACTCAAGTTAAAGTCTATATAAATGATATATAGAGTAAGCTTGTCCAGGAATCGTTTTTCTGTTTTACTCTATCTCTCCCACTCTCTCTCTGGGTTTTTTGAAACCATGAACGCCATCACCTCCTCCTTCTAGATTTACCTTAAAATCTACTGCTCCTACTGTTGCGGTTCCAGAGATTTTCTACGGGTGTAACAATGTGAGAATGACAGTGCCACAATATCTTCTTTCTATATTATTATTGACACGTTTTTGTATACCACTTGTGTTTCAACGATAAACACCTATATT
>JAQIXW010003729.1:0-12663 GCA_034700685.1 Willowsia buskii | reverse complement strand
GACAGGTTTCAGTCGAGAATAGATTCACCCACGCTGCGTCGTTCCTCCCCATTATTTAATGAATAAATAGTAAATAATCATTATAAAAGTTTTCAGTAATTCCAATTTTAGGTAAGTAAAGCTTGCTATTGCTTGGGTGTCCCTTCAGAGTTCCCTACCACGGTCGCTTCCATACCTAATCTGTCAGCAACATGTTCACAAAACGTGGTGTGCACAGTCAGCATATAGTATATATATATACGATATAAGATACAGGAAACATTATTTTCGTAGGTTAGATGCAAATCTATCGTGAGAACGATCACATCTATGGACCATTAAAGAGCAGCTCTAACATCTGGAAAGCGCAAATTCTACGTTTAATACAACACTTCTAGCACTGCTGTTTTCAAATGGGTTTATGTGTGGGATCCGTTTTCCCTGAGGATTTGTGACCAGCTTTTTCTCTTCGTCTGATTTTCTCCTCTTGTTGCCTTTCTTTTACAATTTTTATGTACCCGTGTAACATGGTGCAAAGCAAATACTCGTTGTCCTTTAGTCCAATAACAGCCAACCTTCTGGCGTCTGTGAGTGCTCCAGAGATCCCTGTCTGTTTCCCAATATTTCTAAGATGTTTGCTGCTGTTTGCCTACTCTGTGTGGAAGAAGAATTTTTTGGCGAAGATTCAACAAATTATTATCACATACATGCATAAAGTGAAATCATAGAAGGAGGTGTAATAATATGGTCTAACATAGGCACGTATATATATGTAATATGCTAAGGGATACGATTCTTATCTTGCTCGAGGTAACTATAAACGAAATGAATGGATTTGCTATGTATATTTGTACTTTTCCCTTTGAAAAAAATAAGTGCCTCAAGAGTTGCTGGCTGGAGTCGTATTAAATCTAGAATTTCTACAAATATTTCATATTTTAATTTGTTTTATTCGAGTACCGAAATGAATGTACCCAATAAATACATAACACATTTCTTCATGGAGAGAATTTCTTTGCTGAGATGAAACCTTTTCTACTTTATATGAATTTGAGTACCATGTATTTTTGTAGCTTGTACAATTTCTTTAACATTGGGAATGAAGCTCAAATGTTGATGCAACCAGAATTCTGCTCAAGAACACTAATTCTATAACATACAATCGAGTAGCAACTTGAAAGCGCCAGCTCCTTCAAACCCAAAGAAGGGTTTAAAAGTTTAGAAGAATAAGAAGTTGAAACTACTTATTATGAACTTTTGAAGATATACTTTTCGTATGTACCTAATATGGCTGTTATAAATTGCCCACTGTGTGTTAGATACTTTGGTAGTTACATGTGCGTAGATAAAAAGACTTTTAATCGAAGAAACTGGTGAAAGTAACTGGACCGAAAAATTCATTATCTGAAATACAAAATTGATTTTCTAAACTTCTTGGAATTACTCGAATTCGTTTTTAATTAAACCAATTACAAGAGAAAGAACCTTGACTTCCAGGAGAAGACAACACTACTTCGTCTTCAACGGCTCGTGTATAGCGCTTATTGTTTTCAAAATATCATCTATTTCCCTAGACCCATTTCCTAGTCACATCCTGCCTGGCAACTTTTTACAGTGAAATGAAAGTGAGTAGCAGCAGCTGCGACACAAAGGCCTGTGAAATAATAATAATAATAACAACAAACGTTGCTGGTTCTCCGTTGTTAGTTGTTATATACATGGGCCACTCAGCATTGATGATCAAAACACATTATTGCAAAGGAGCAGCAAACATAAAAGTCGATATAAAGAGAAAATTTACATAATATGCTAGCCATTATTATAACATTTAGCTGTGTGTGAACATAAACATATGTAGCAAGCAAGTCATGCACACACATCACACACAGCTTAGGTTCTATTTGTCACTTCAAAGAACCCTGTTTGAATTGAAATCTACAATTTACTTAAAATCTCAGCAATTTAGATGATTACAAACAGCCGCACACATTCCCATTTTCCTCGAGAACATAACCTAGAGCAAGTGAAAGCTCTTTTTCACAATTACTCACTTTCACACACTGCTATTATTACTTGCTCTTTCTTTCTCTTCTCTCCCACTCCTTTCTCTCTCTCTGTCTTGCTCTCCCCACTTTCACTCACGTATCTGCTCTCTTCTCTCGACCAGCTTTCTCCCATGGATGCTTACTACACCAGCGGAAACGCACTTGAGACGAAGGGAAGAAGAGGAGCGCCAATGAAAGAAGAGAAGCCTTAGCTTCCAGCTATGAAACCACTCTGTGCATTACTAATATTATTACTTAGGTACATATACTATAATGCTAAAAGGATATTGTAGTAGTCTTCTTCTTCATAAGCCCAATTTTGAGCTTATACCTATTGTTGCTACACTATAAGCTGAAGGATCTATGTTATGTACCTATCCATAATACATTAGACAGCAGAAAAAGTCTTAAAAGTTTGTATATAATAATCATTTTATGATAAACAACTGTAGATTCAGGAATAGGTCGACCAGCAGAACAGCTTGCAGGTTATATGAAAGCACAATAAAGGGAAAGCTTTTAAGAGAATTTCTACGTTATGTTTATTCATCAGGTTTTTATTTTATTCATTGCTTCCTTATTAATATGATGTTGTAGAGTAGAGAGAATTTCACAAAAGATGCACGTTTTTCAAAAGGCCTAATGCCACGTACAAAGGGTATTGCCTTCTTTTCCTTGAGAGGTTTCTTCTTAAATAAATGAGGCAGCGCAAGGGAAGTAGACTTGGATAGTAAACATGTAATTATTTTTTCGTGGGAGAAATTTAGTTGTTAAAAATAGTCGTGTCAATCACTACATGTGCCAAACAATAAGGAGAGAGTACATAGGAGCAATTTGTGTAATGAAGCCATTTTGCAAAACCTAAAAATACGACACTCTTCTGCCTTCAAGTTTCACACTAGCATATTTTTTCATGGTTGGGCGTGCAGTGATGATTTTCATCAGTGAAATTGGTTTCTAAGAAAATATAGGCATTGTGAATAGAATTTTTTTTACAAACCAGCACCACAATGTGTAGAATGCAATGTATATTTGTCGTTGAGAACGGTCATCTTATGAAGATTGATGTGAAGAATTTCTAAAAACATGAAATTACGTTGAGTTTTACACATTTTAGGTGTAAAAATTTGCTTCTGTGCTATTTTTTATATATACCAACGCAGTCAGTTGGCTCAGTTGGCTGTATGATTTTTATTGCAACGATACTCGGCGTTGTTTTAGAGTCGAATGACCTAATAGCAGATTTACGCATTTCCTCAAATGCATTTTCATAATTCAGTTTAATTGATTTATTTATGCATTATTGTGGTCGTGGTTTAGAGTCTTCACTGTGGACAATAATGACGTATGTATGCATATTTAAAATGTAAAAGTATTAAAACTATGAGTAATATGAAATACGCACGTGCATAAGATTTGTGGTTGCATTTCCACATATAGAATTTTAACCTTACAAGGCAATCAGTTGACTATTCTCCTAATCACGTGCCAAGTAATAATGATGTAATGATACAATTGTCCCAAGATTCTAACGCTTAATTTCTCGCGGTACTAGAGCTGTCTCACACTCGGTACAAAAGGTCTTCAAATAGTTTGATGTCAAAAGGAAGGTCAATAATATAGTAAACTTTTAAAAGTCTTCACTTCTTCCTTGGAACTAATGCAGAAATTTTTATTACCTAGGTATGTACATTATTGCTGGTTTATGCAAATCTAGGAAATTCGCATTATATCATGTGCATAGCTGTTTTACTAAGCGCCAATGATATATTGCGTCTTGGATTATCCTAGTTGTCTAAATGTATAACTCATGTAACTCCATATAACATAGCTTAGCTGATGTAGCATAAAAAAGTAATTTTAGCTTTGAGCATTTGTATTTATTATTACACCACCCTATATTAATTTCTGCACTAGTAGTACTTTGGCATGTGGCGCATAGTTGGAATCGACTGGTTCAAGAGACTCACCTTGGAATACGGCAATGGTGTAAATGTAGACGAGTTGTCAGAGTCAGTCACGGACTGCTGAAGCAGGATGGATGAAGCCATAAAAGGAAAAAGTTATACATACGTTGCTCGTGTTTAAAGGTCTCCCTGTCATAATAGGTTTAATTAGTGTTCCCGTCGTACTCAAAATATTTAACCACACATGTGCATCTGTTTTTATTTGTGAGCTTTCATTCGCTATTTCAATGCTAAAGGTTGTATAGTGAACGTGTAGATTTCTATTTTCAACCAAAAATTTTCTATTTGAAATTCTGCTTGTGGGTGGCATCGAAAACTTTTCTATTGAATTTTTTTTAAATCCCTTATGCACGGGTAATTAATTTGCACTGAAAATTGTGGAACGGTCATAGATCATCAAGTAATAGTGGATGGTTGCTTTTTGAAGCTTCTGGAATTTAGCATGGTCCATGGGAAAATAACAAATCCAAGTGTTAAGTCAAACGAGATAACATTAACATTAGTTTGAAACAATGAGCTTGGGTAACTCTCACTAAATCAGCAGCTCATGAAAAAAATCTTTTTAAAAATTTCATGTGTAGCACTTTATGTGTTGACACGCATCAGAGATTTTGCTGTGTGTTCCAAAACATCATCTATAGCCTTGCTCATGCCTGTTTGCCATTGTAAGCGTTCGTACACTTAACTGATTCACCTATGTATCCTCATATATGCGGCACTAGCAATTCTCGTGAGATCAGTAATGCATGTGGAGTTGTCATACTATGGCCTCCGCATTGACTATGACTATCTAGTTGTATAATTCGATAAATCTATTACGATGTACGAAGCTTTATGAAAATTTGTTTGCATGTAAATAAATAAAATAACATAACTACGTTATAGATGTAAAGTCAAAGCGTAATAATAATGAAACTTGTTACCTCTAAATTTAAACGATGACCCCACACACAAGAATTACATTACATTTTACAATGATAATGCCATGATATCATGAAAGAATGCCTCCCACTCCTACTTTAGAAACATTTGTACTGCCTACCAACAACTAATCTGCCACATAATTTTCATTTCATGAACTACAATGCAAAATTCTAACCATGCAGTTTTACTCGCAGGGAATCCTTCACACTTGGAAGGTAAAAGCCAGAGGCAATCATAATTGCGTCTTTTATTTTCATCTTTTCTGCAGTAGAAGCGCTCGTATAAACTGATTTACCAACCACATGCACACTATTATGTACGCGTCACATTAGTTCACCCACCCAATCACCCAATAGAGTACTCTGGATTCCAAGTAAGTGCTTTAACATTACCACACAGCCGAAAAAAAAGTATTTCTTTAAACTATCGTCTGTGTGTAGTTAAAGCTATAGTTAGAAATACGGTGAGGATGAACCCCAAAATATTGTACGTCATTGTTTTTGAATTGCTCAGGCTCCACCCAGTGGATACACCTCGTGATGATTACTTTTAGAAATCTCGTGGTAGATGTAAATAAACGTGGTTGTTCCTATTGCCGTCTCCTACTAAAGCATAATATTGAATTAGGCTCGTAAAGAAAACATTAGCACTTTACAAGTAACCAGTTTTATTTAGCATTATACATGCTTCCGTCTAGGCTCGAAAGTGAGATACATGACTATGCAATGTGGACAAGGCTCATGCAATCCTTAAGATGCTTGTTTGAATCAAGCAGTCGGCAGCGACCGTACCATACCAAAAACATATATTCTATGTAGGAATACCCTATGCTCGTTTTGTACTTGTGCGAGTTGTGCTCATCAATTTCGAAACACATGATACGGCCATAAAATGTGGTTTCATGTGCAGCTTTACAGAACACTATGAAATAACTCAAATTTGTATGACTCTGAGTAAAACGATATGCATTCGACATGAAAGCGAACAATTTTGTGATTTAGCAGAGCCTTGTGAATTCGTTCAGCTCGTCTTGACTCTTCATCTATTCACACAGTCCACGTAGGTAAGGTACACAACAAAGCCAAAGCCAACACAAAGTTTAGAAAATCATCGTAGTAAACGATGACACGATAATATGTAGAGTGATTGTAGTAAGAAAAAGGCACTAGTGTATTACGTGTGTATTTGATAATCGTGTAAATATTTTGTACGACAATCTGCAATGGTTTTTGCACTTCCATATATGCATCACAGCACCATCCATAGCAAACCGAAAGAAACCTCAGTGGATTTAATATATATCTATTCTGAACATTAAAAATATATAGTTTGCCAATAAGCAGTGCACAAGTTTGTAACTTGAAAAACCTGATTGTTCTTTTCATACATGTTTATGTTTATTGCCTTCATCGCATGCACTTCTCTGCATGTCTAGTCGTACATAAAAGTGTAGTTCTGGCCTAAGCAAAGCACAATCATACACAATCTGAAAAATTGAGCTAATATTATTATGATGATGTGTAGTTGGAAAAGGGGTATAATAAATATATTATTGACAATATAGTGAAGTATATTATGTTGAATTCCATATTGCTTGATGATGATGAAGGATTCGTATTTTAAAATATAATATGGTATATGCACAGAAGATATTGCCATTAGTTTTTTTGCGTACTATCAAGTATGACATACAGTTTGTTTGCGTTTGTATAGTGCACATGTCTTTGTCCTCGTAAGAAAACACAAGAAGTGAAAGAGTTTGTGTGTAAAGAGAGCTCTCCTCGGGCAAGAATCAGTTGCCTTTTGCAGTTAAGAAGGTGCATCAAGGTTTTCTGTGTCAACATAACAGTGTCAGTTAATGCGTTTAACGACAAGTGCATAATAATAATAATGTTTTTCTTCACTTTCGAAATTGATTTCTCATTGCCAAGTGTGAACAAACATGTGGAAATTATTGCTGCTATTTTCAGACCGAAAGATATTTTTAGCGAAATAAAGTTAAAGCCATTATAGTTTCTTGATTGATTTGTGTATGTGTATCTACATGTGTACAAATACATGCACATTGATATAACCGGATGAAAATTCATAATTCTTGGAATGCAAAATATAATATGCCACTTGGAAATGAAGAATGAATTTGACAAGTGCACGAAACAAACTTTTGTGTCAACCCATCCGGTGGAGTTATTTTGTGTCATTTTAAAATGAAAATGGAAACAAACTTAAAAACGAAATAGTAGCATTTTTCGATTTTATTGCGGACTTTAAACTGTTTTATAGGTATACCATTTTTTATAGTTACATATTCTATAAGATTTTTGTGATTGTTTTGTAGATAGAATGTTTTAATTGAATTTATGATTACTAGAAAATTGTGTGCTCTCTGTGTGACATTGCTGGATCTATGTAACAAAGAATCATATATACGATTGGTATAATATCGTCTGTACGGCTTTGCCGATTCCGTTATACGTAGAATCTACTAATGTTATGTTATGTTGCACATCATTATATACGTCGCAAATGTACAAGTGGTGTCTGTGCCGTGTTAGTACATGAAATTCTGCATTCAGGCTTTAATGACAATGTCAGTAGAAACAGTTTGCGGTAACTGCTTTAGCAATATTTGCTGTCGCTTAATCAGCTACAAGCTACGCTACCCAAGAATTTGCAAAGCGGTTTAAATTTACAATTTTCATGTTTCCTCGGGATTCACATATGCATGACACCTAGTGTTTTAAGAATGTGCACAATTTTATAGCAAATCAAGCCAACTTCGACTTGAGATACAAGTGAAAGGGATATTCTGGAACCCACCGCCTGGTGATACGCACACCTCACACATATTTCGGGGTAATAGTTGAGTTTTATCACAGTTTTTGAATGAAATCTTATGTCAAAAACATATTTTTTCACAACTTATAATGAAAATAACGTGGGGCTTGATGGGATCAATCACGTACCCTAACTATCTTCAGTACCTATCCTATAAATTACACATTATAATTAAATTTCACTATATGTGTACGACATCACGCAGTAATGTACTCAATTACAGAGGATCATGATGATGATCATTATGCACGCTTCAGAGTTTGCGCTTATATATAAGCAAATTAAAATAGGTGATTGCTTCATGTATTATGCATGCACTACATAATATTTACCTTGCAAGACTCTTTTATTTTATGAGGCAATGGCTATTCTGAAAAAAGCCTCCAAAGTGGCACGTAGACTGAGAGATTACCATTACCATTTTCGCAATGAAAAAAAAACTCATGGGATCATGGGCTCGAATCTAGTCAGAATAGACCGACCGACATATCGAATACCTTGTTTTACTATTTCACATCATTAGCCTTACGAGAGCTGCTTGTGGAGTACATTATGCGCTTTTCCAATGGAAAGTTAATGAACCTTATGTAAGAGTTTACTGGATCATTAAATCTGCACTCATTCACCATTTTGGTCACCTAACCGCTGGTTACTACTCCCCGGCAATATTTACAACGTCGGTCATTGTTGAAATAGGAAATCTACTGTGACTGTGACTATATATGAATTGCATATTTTTCTGAATAAGTATAAAAGATATTTCAAGTAAACTTTTGAAAGATATGGCTGATGTGAAGAATTCTATCATTCTTACACGGTTGATATGTAGCAAACAACTTTAGTAATGCATACTCATGCTTAAATTAAAAGAATGTTACATGAATGATAATTTAATATGCCACAATCATGATCTGATGGGTTTCATTAATATATGCTGTATATAGCATCGAAAACATCTTTATTCCCAATCCCAATGTAATTTGTTTCTCAAGATTAATATCTGGTTTTACAAATACTGTTGGTGCACTTTTCTTGGTCATATTGCCTTCAAAAAACCGTCAGTCCCGTATTAAGTGACTTGTGTATTATCGACCTTTTCTGCTTTTTTTTTTTTTTTTGAGGTTGCTTCCTTTTCCTAATAGGTTTCCTTTTCGTGACGTTGTTAGATTAGGTTCTGTTATTCTTGTTGTGATAAATGTCATTTTTCAGTTATGGCGTGCCACTTTCTACCCGTGAGTAATTGACAGTCAGACAGGAGTTGTAGTGTACAGTATACATAGTTGTGTTTTCATGTTGTACCTAATGATAACAGAAGAGCACGTCATATACATTTATACATATAACCGTAATAATATATAATAATACAATTTTATATTGATCGAGTATTATCATATAAAAGCGGATCTGCTTCTCCACGGTTCCTATTCTCTGTAGGGATCATGATGATAGCACAAACCAACATAAATGTTAGACATGCACCTATATATTCACTACTGTACGTTATGGTTTTGTTTGGGCCAGTTTTGTATTTTTACGGAACACCTTTCCTTCCCAACAACCATATTTTATGGAATATTATGTACACAGTTTACATTTGTCTGCTGCTGGCTGCTGAGTGAATATAAATGTTTAAGTAAAAATGCGTCGCAGATTCCGTTTTTGAGGAGTATAGAATGATGGCGGCTTCTTTCCGGAAGAACAAGCTCATGAATCTTGCGTTTTACTGTTTACATTTTCTTCTCTATGAAATTATGCATGTTTCAGCTTTATCATGTGTAACTTTTTTTCCTTTGTTGCTACATATGTCTGTCTCTGGCGTTCACTAACATGCCATTTTCCTGAGCTCACCCACTCATGAGCAGGATGAATGAATTGCATTTAAATACTTTATGTGCTTCTGCAAAGTTAAGCAAAACTGTGAGGAGAAATGTATAATGAGGGCAATTTATATGTATATCGCTGTGTTACTGTTTATAAAATGCGTATGCAGAAATTCTATATAAAGAGTGGTGTGTAATATGACACAATAACATGCTAAAAATACCATCTCACCATCGAAAATTAGTATTAGTACTTGTATTTACATGTGCATTCATTCATTTGTTTACTGATAACTTTTTACAGTGCAAACTTGTAATAAAAAAGAGGATCTCATGCAAAGTATATATACAAATGTGTAAAATGACTTTTATATCGAAAGAATTGAAAATATGTGTTGATGGATTATATTCAATATTTAATGGCGTTGCAGAAAATTAACTGAAAAGCTCACAGTTTGTGAGTGATACCACGCAAGGGACATTGCAGGCTTGACTGAGATGTTTGTTTAGAGTAGTGACATAAAATATATGGCGCAATTCATAATCATCCCAATCACGACAACTGTCAAGATTAACCTGATGAGATGAAGTTGCTATAGATTCATTTTAAGAGTACCGAGAAGCTCTGGTAAATGTTTGCACTTATGATGATGTAGAATGGAATGCAGAATACCGGAGATCTTGCACATTGTGCTAGTGAATTTGGCAGAACCGATGTATGATGTACTTAAAGTCGAATATTTTTATTGGGAGCTGATGCAAAAACTATGTAATGTGCTCAATAAAATTTAAGCTAAAGTATTTTCCGGGAGCCGAACTAAACAGATTAACAATTTACTCATGTTCTTATTCTCTACTAATTTTGGCATTCAACAGAGCAAGCAGTGTGTGACAGAATAGTACAAGCGATGATGAATATGCTTCGGAATTTCTGTTCAGATGTTCAAAATAATAGGATAATTTGACATTTCTAAATTGAACAAAATTAATGCAGACAATTCGCGGATAATTTAATGATAATAAGTAGTTACTCTGGCTTAACTGTACTGATAGTAGTGAAAAGTAAAATAAAATATCTAAATTATTCATACCAATAAGACGAATCAGCCTTCTGGTGTGATCTGACTCTGATGGTATTTATAGAGATATCTAGAGGGCTCAAAACAAAGACTAAAGCACATAAAAGGTATAGAATGAAAATTTTCTCAGACGACCTTTAAAGTCACATGAACAGATGTAAATGATTCTATTAAGCTGTAGAGTAGGATATTATGATGAGTGTATGTGTAGATGAAGATGTGAACCAACATCAGTAAAAGGAGTAGGAAATTCGCACTGACACTTTTCGCTCACAAATTCTTTTTTCTGACATGTCATTTCTGTAATCACGTTAGAGAGACGAGAGTGTCTAATCGCATCACGACGACCATGTTCGGTGTCAGAAAAGAAGTCGTTCTCTATAAGCTTTTGGTGGTGTGTGCGAAGAGTTTAAATATTTTAGCAGGGAGCTTGGGGATTCGAGATTTTGTACAAGTTTATACATGTGCACATACCATAATAATATACAATTTTATAGTTCTTCATCTCATTATACTACTTATGCGACATTGTACCTTACTCCTACTTACAGAACCACATAGCAGCTGTTGTCTTTTTTCTTTTTAGAAAAGGATCCAGCATACATTTGTGACTCGAGTGAGTAATGTTAGCATTGTGAAGCATAAAAATTGCTAAGAGTTAAAGAGAGATGAAATTGTCACCATTTTTGACACGTTTTCCCATCCTCTGGAAAACCGTTTTCACTTCCCACAAAATGTATGTAATACGTATAGGACGAACATTGTTGAGGGTATATTACGTATTTGTGAGAGGCATAAAATATATCATAGTTTCGGCACAAAAAAGGCAAACTGCCAAACATTGTGGCTCTGCCAGTTGAATTTCATCTTCAATGTAAGTCGAAAGAATGCGATGCTTTAGTTGAAGACAAAACGGAAAAAGTAATCATTCATAATATAGGTCAACTCTTTCAAACAACTTCTTTGCGTTCTGTCTTTATGTACCAGGAAATATGTATATAAAATGGAATAGTTAGGTATGTTTGGAGTATCAAAGTGGAAAATGCTTTCTTCAACAGCATTTGCTTTTGTACAGCATTGTATAGGTTTTAAAAAATGCTATTGTTATTTCTATTTCATGTTTCAAGTCTGCATTATATATACTTGCTTGCGAAGAAGTAATTGAATCCTTGGCATGCAAGCGTGAATGTAAAATCACAAATCAAATAGCAGAATACATCATGAGCAGTAGATACCTATGCGGCAAAGTTAAAATCAATGAAAAATAAAATTCGATGGACTAAATATATTTGGACACAGTTTGTAGGCAAGTCTGTTTTTCCGACTTATGAATGCAAAATGCAAACCTCGACATTGAACACTATTCTGGTGCAATATAAGGTTTGTTTGGAGCGCAAAGCGAAATCGCTAATTGAGCGGAGTATCAAAAGTTTTAAATTTAGGAAATCCTACAGTAGTATACTGTTTGATAAATTTAAAAGTTTTAAAGTGCTCTGAATTTGTAAAATCATTTAGTGTTAACAGATTAAGGAAATGATAAACTTTATAAATATCAGTTTGACTATGACTCATGTTTAAAACTAACTGCACATAGTATTTGTGAGCACACACAACTACATACCACAATAGGTAAATTGATATTTTCATAGTAATACTGACCTAAAACAATGCGTAAAACGCTGTGAGAATCCCCAGTCATAACGTGACGGTACCATTTATCTTGCAACGATTTTTAATGAAGACAATAACCGTATGTTGTGTAATGATTTTCAAAAACTCCAGCGAAATGGGAACTTTCTGTATAAAATGACTCATACCAAACTCATGCACAAGTGATGTTTTTAGATAATAAATGATTTACTATCTAAAATTTATCTACTAGAGTAAAACAATCTTAGTTAGCTTTTTCTTTAGTTGAGTCATACCGGTAAAGGTGTTCGGGTACGATATAAATTTTACAACTGTTTATTTCAATAAAACGCAACGTTTTACTATTATTTACTTAATTTAA
>JAQIXW010003728.1:0-12668 GCA_034700685.1 Willowsia buskii | reverse complement strand
GTATACAGAATTTAAAACGATGTCTGAACACTGGATTGAAAGGGCAAGGACTGTATGCAGAATGAGGAAACTCAGTATCACTTTTCTATTTTCGCATTCATATGGTAAAAGTAAAATGTCAATTGTACACGTGCCACTATCGATTGCGAATTTAGGCGCACTTTCAATCAAAATCAATATTTCTTACACATGTAACGCTCCTTCAAAAAATAATCGGAACCAGCACGTGCTAATTAGTTTTGTGAACAAACTATTATTAAAACCACATAATTACGTTGCAAACTTGTGCATGTGTTAACCAGTCTTTTTTGTTTTTTGTACAGCAACACGTCAGAAATACACAAAAATGGCAAACTAAATTGTTCAAATAAAGATAAAGGATAGAACTATTAAATTAAATTGTAGTACAAGTTGACAATACAGTAGATACGATATTTTATTTCATTTTTCACGTAATGATTAAAACACAATTATGAATAAAAAGCTATTATGATACTTCAAAATGATTTTTCTATGCGTTTTCCATCCGTCTGTTTTAATGTCTCATTAAAATATTGCATGAAGTCAACTAAAGTTCAGCCCCACCTATCATTATCAATATATAAACAATTCTTAAAAAATACTCAAACAACATTGCCATATAAAAAGAAAAAGTAAAAAAGCTTACAAATTTTAAATAGAATGACATTAACACATTCCAAAATCCCACAACAATCATCGTGCGTAATACAAGTTTGTTGACGCTTGGAGCAGTTCCGTTCCAAGGTTGTGGTAATTGTGCTGGTTTCAATATTGGTAATGCTGATATTTGTAGAATCTTGGTCATTTCCTATAACACCCTATACGTAAAAATACTCTTCAAGATTTTACTTTTATTTGCTGAAATCTAATAAATAAATTAGTTATCTAAGTCGATTAAATTGGTATTTGTAATATTGTGGCTTAAGTGTTGATCAAACCTCTGTTGTAGCTGTTTCCTCTTGAGTCAACACATATGTCGCAGCCACAACAAGTAATATTGTCATAACGGAATATGATTTCAGGTTTCCCATCGCTCAAAACACTCAAAAGTTAAAGCTGACCAAAAGAAACTGTTTTGAAAACTTTGGATAACGGTTAAGTAAAATATTCATTCACGCATGACACATAATGTTTATTAAATCTGCCCAAAAGGAACTACATATTGTCTTTGACAAAATTTTCTTCTTCGTATGCTATTTGCCCTTCAAAATAAAGTTCAGGTTTTCATATTCGAGTTGTTATTGATCAATAAAAAGTTTATTTGCAATAAAGTAGAATTTAAAGGAAGAAATTCATAAAATGCACATGCTTATAAAAAATAAATTATAAATGCAATTTACAGATCCCAAGTATCCCATGAGAATTAAATGAATCACGAGAAAATATTTTGCTGTTTTCTACAGTTATAACTGCATGATAAAGCTCTGGGCTGTCCATATAATCTATGGCTAATAGTTACCTATAAATTTACCAGCATGTATAAATGTTTTTCAAAGCTGGTGGTAACTGCCTGCATAATTTACAATTTTACATCTAAATATTATATCAAACTAAATCAACCGGCAGAAAATAAATTCTCCATTTGCATTAGCATTGAACGACTACATAACTGAAAATATTTTTGGAAGTGTAATTTATCCAAATTATATTTTCTTCTTCTTCTTCTCATATTCTATTTATTGTTAGTAGTCCCTTCTTATTATTTTTCAATTAAGTATTTATCATCATACAAAATAAGTTACGTTGCACCCTGTTGTTTGTATTGCAGGATTATATACCGCATCATAATAAATCTGAAATGAAAGTTTAAAAAAGGATTACCGATATGCAGAAATAATATAGTGAAGCTTATAACTATATACCTAGGTATATTTATTTACTTTTGGTTGCCAATGTAAAGCCTATAATAGGTCTTGCAGCATATAAATATATGCATAAATCTACACAGTTGTTGCTTTATCACAGAAATTAAGCTAAGCGTACTCATCATGAAATTTGATTATGATGAGAACTGAATTTCATCACCCTATCAGCTTTATCAATTATTGTCTATACGTTTTTTAGACTTGCGTGTCATACTAAAGAAATCAAAACAAAAATTTTCTTCAAAGCTGATGGCTTCCTCATTAATATAGTAAGCATACTTTTGTTATACCTCTCTTTTTGTACAAGGCCAATGAATCACTTTTCATTAAAAAATAGTGATTAGTTTTACATAAATCATTAAAACCCTGAAACAACGCTAGCAAACAAATTCATACTTTATGAAAGCACTCGAACCCGAAATATTACTAAAAAGTTTAAACATAAATCCATGACCGATCGGATGGCTCCCTTCACAGTTATTCACACCATATGTATTTTCCAGCCAGTGATAAAATCGAGAGCAATGTCTGCTGATAAGTCAAAACAATCGGTTTTTTATGATTACTTCAATTTTATCTTCAAATCATTTTAAATGAGTTATCAATTGGACACGATATAATGACTGAATGCGTCAATAATATGATATTTTAAAGACATTCATGGCGTCAATATGCTATCGTTGGAGTAAAGTTGAGCATAGTGAATGTCGCCGAATCGGAAGTAGATTTTTGTGTCTTTGTAAAGAGGGATTTGTTGAGGTAAAAACTAACTCCATGAGAAATACTTTCACTTTGTTATTTTACATTCAATTTGATTTGTTGTCTTTACGTTTATGGAAATATGCACAGATTCGCAATATTGGGATTGGCTTTTCTGTGAAATGCATTTATGACAGGCGCATTTGTCCGATGACTCAACCTCTATCAGAGTTTTTTAATGAGTGTTGCGTAAAGCCAGTTGGATGAGGACACTATTGTGATTTTCATGAACAATGATAGTTGTACACGTGACGAAGAATGTCGGCAAATGATATTTGGACCATGGGAAGTGTGCATGTGATCTGGATTTTCTGGTAGTTCGAATGAGCGGATGTGTACATGTGGATGTGATACAAATAAATTTTTACAGGAATCGATTGAATTATTTCAAATTTAATTTAAAAATTAATTGCCATAATGCCTTGTTTTCAACAGATTAAATAAAGCGGCTTACACTACAATCGTTAGTAATAAAATTCTATTTTTATTAAATTTGTGGCTACCGCGGAATGCAGATTATATATCCTTACAAAAAGAAGATATTTAAACCTTCACCTCAAATTGCGTATTGTTTATGCCTGAATGATTAACATTTATGGCAGTAATTTAACCCACATCAATCTGTAAATAAAAGCAATGCTCTTAATCCTATTTATTCTATCCGGCTTGTTTGGGCATTTCTTATAACTACGTTTACAACATGCGCACATCCAGCAATAAACATAGACCGTATTCGCACAAATAACAAACATTTTCCTCGACATTTGCAAATGCTTATGTAATCCCAAAGCGTTTATAAATATAATCAATACAGACTATTCTGGAACAATCGTCATGTTATAAGGTCAGCAATGTTTATACCGAAGGTAGAAGACCGGCATGTGTTTTTTGATAAACGGATCACGTCACTGCAGAAATCACAGTCTATTTACCAACCGGATTTTTATCATCTAAATGCATTGCCGCTAACACTATCAGCTTTTGCATATATATTGTGACGTTGAAAAGAAAATAAATCAATGTTAAATTTGATGATTATACCGCACACTTATCACTATTTTGATATGACGATGAATATGGGATTTCCATGAATAATTGTTAATCCGCTGTAATAAAGTTCCGATAAGCTTACAAATGTAAAGAAACAATCACAGGAGGAAAAAGCATCCAAGGTCTTGATATATTTTTTGTTCATTTTTATTCGGGTTTTTGGAATCTTCAGAGCAAATCAAAATATCATCTAATTCAATATTATTTTTTTGGGGAAATTTCGAATATTTTAAAAATGAAATCCTTACACATTTTCATAATCTTAGCTGTAGCAGCTATATCTTCAGCTGCTCAGATCGGTGATTCCTGTAACACTGACGCTGAGTGTGGCATGGAAAATTCAATCTGTCCCGACTCCCACTGTACCTGTGAGAATAAATACGTTGCAAAAAACGATTTAACTGGTTGTCTACCAATTCGTGACGGTATTCGTGAGGAATGCCTGGAAAGGGAGCAGTGCCAGCGCGGGTTACTGGGAAACCTTAGTTCTTGCATCGACCTCGAATGTCGCTGTAGGGCTGAAGCAGCCTATGTCCCAATCGAAGGTACATGTCTACTAAAGGCTACAAAAATCGGGGACAGTTGCTTGGCAGACGAGCAATGCATTGCCAATCTAAACTATTCTAGATGTGAAGCAACAAAGTGTATCTGTAGCGATGGAGCAGTTGCGGCAGTAAACGGGTCATTGTGTCTTAAAAAATTGAAACTTGGCGAGAAATGTGACCCTAATGAACTTGCTCAATGTAACCACACTGCTAGCGCCACTTGCCCTGTGGCCTCAAATGTATGTACTTGTGTTGTCGGTTATGCAAATCCTGAAGGCAATAACACAATCTGCCTAAAAGATGCCGGGCAAATCGGAGATAATTGTACGGACCCTGTCCAGTGCAAAAAACTTGAAGGTTCAGTTTGTAATACGAGTAACAATACATGTGCCTGTGAAGATGGGGAAGTTGGGAGTGACGATAAGATGAAGTGTCTCGAACCGGTCCCAAATTTGGGGGAGGATTGCACCGACTCTACTCAATGTCTTGAGGAATTCAGCAAATGTCTCCCAGACGCGTCCAGTGATGGAAGCCCAAAAAGATGCTTATGTGACAATGGTTATGCGAGGAATGAAACATTCTGTGTTAAGGTAACACTTAAAAATATATTTTTAAATAAATAATAAAAATATTTGCAGTTAAAAATTTTTTTTTTCGATTTAGTCCCAACCTCTTGGTGGTCCCTGTACGATGGATATAGAATGCAGCAACATTGGACACAATCAAACTGTAAAATGCCTCGCAAATATTTGCGCCTGTCCTGTGACCTTCCCACCCTCACAATTCTACAATGACCAATGTGTAAGACCATCAATGTTGAACGAGTCTTGTGCCAATCATGATAATTGCTTTTTGGGTGTAAACAACCGGACTTATTGTGTGGGGAGCCCAAGTATTTGTAAGTGTTCTCAAGATTATATCGAAAGAGAAGGGAAATGTTGGGCTCAATTAAAAGTGGGTAGTAGCTGTTCACGGGATGAGGAATGCAGACAAACGATTTCCGGACCGGTAAGATGTGACAAGTATGTTTGTACGTGTGATTCTGGGTTTCCGGATAGTGCGGGAGGACTTAGGTGTACTGGGAGTTCATTGGTTAATAGAGCTCAATATATTCTTGTAATATTTGCTGCATTGTTTGTTTCAATGGGATTTATTAAACAGTAGAAAATATTTCGTTATCAATAGTTTTAAGAAAAATAAAATTTCAATTATGAAAGTAATAAGGTAACAAGAAAAATAAGAAATATTTGGTAACATACTGTTTATATTTGTGATGTCTCGAATAATAATTTTGTATTTGATTAGCTTCTATTTAAAATAAACCATATTATAAAAATATAAAATATTTGAATTCTTTCATTGCCCTCATTATGTTCATAATTATGGCATAACAACATTAGTCATCGGTGTATTTCACCAGTAACCTTGATTCCAGGTAGGCATTCTAGTTTGATATGCAGGATTACATATGACCATGTAACAATATTTGATCCTTAATAAATCTCGGTAAACAGGCATTGTTTATTCGCTTCATGTATTTCATACATGTATTTACTGACAATGGTCTTGTAATAAATTTACCATACAATAAGCTTATACGGATTAGTCGTTCAGATATTTTTCTGTATTGTGTGTGCGATTGTGGAAAATATACGCATATATGTAATAAATTAACTAATTAGGATACATTTAGGTTTATTCGTGTAAATTGTTACCTGATTCTCATGATGACGTTCGCTGAAAAAAAGTTGCATTGGTTAAGAGCAATTGATTTGATAAATTATAATTTGGCAGTGATACTTAACCTACGTGATGTTCCCTATTATAATGTTGACATCAGATCGAATATAATATTCAGATCGGTTCGTTTCGTCTTTTTTATCAGTGTTTATTACATAGTGTAAGATAAGCAAATAAATGATAACATTTACTTGATCATAAAGACTAGTCTTCATATTCATATTGCCATTAATAGATTTCTGTATTAGGAGCAGTTCATACAGTACATCTCTAAACAATTGCGGATTGCGGACATGAAAACTTGACCATGAATTCAAAGATAACCTCAAATATTTTTCTGTCTATCAGAGATTTTAGTATGAACATATGACAAATTTAGATATAGCATATAGATATAGATAGATATATAGACATAAAATCTAATATATGTATTTCCTGATGGTTGGTGATTATGGCGAGTGAACATAAAAAATCTGGCATCCAAAAAAGGGTTAAATCGCGTATGGTGCATTGCTGGCGGTCTAAGCTGTAGAAAATAATTTACGATTATTTTGAACACTTAAATCCTTCGTTACATCAATTACTTTATTATAAAAATTAACAAATATATTTTTCTAGCACCATAAATTAGACGTCCTTGAACTTACACATGTGACAAATAACATTAATTTTATCGTAGCGGTTCTTGTGAGATGATTTTTTGAGCTGTTTTAGACAGACGGATACACACGTAAACCTATAAGGCATTCATTCGATTCCTTCCAGGTTTACAATAAATCAATGCTAACTTGAGTAGCTGTATTGCTCATTAAATGATAATACCCACATTCAAATGATATCACCAAACACTCAATCTGAAAATGACCATGACAATAAAAATCAAGTATTTACATCACGCTACACTCAAATTGGTAATCAGCAATATGTCGATTTTGATAAGTTGATATAATTGACAAGCCAATATTGCCAAAAAATATGCACGGAACGCCCGAGATTATTTTGTCTCTTTTTTCTACTTGTGCGGCTAACACATCTATTAAGCTATTCATTAATATAACTCATTAATATTCACATTAGTAATTTTACTGGCGCCATGAATTTTTTATTTAGTTTTCCAGTTTTTATTGTCCTTCTAGGGACCTCTTCCGGGCAAAATATTGGTGATTCCTGCACATATAATTCGGACTGCCCTATAGCCCACTCAAGCTGTCTGTCCTCCTATTGCACTTGCGATGCAAATTTTATCCCCAAAAACGACATGACAGAATGCCTGGAAATTCGCGAATTCATAGGTGACCCGTGTGTTCAAAGGGAGCAATGTCAATTGGGTGAACCAGGACCTTTAAGCACCTGCACTGACAGTAGATGCCAATGTAATTCGAACGCTGTTCACGCCCCTAACAAGCACAAATGCTTGCCAAAAGCCACAAGAATCGATGACGCATGCGAAATATATCAGCAATGTGTGGATATAGGCCGTTCAAAGTGTGAAGGCAATAAGTGCATCTGTAATGATGAAGGAGTGCCATCCTCAGACGGAACCAAATGTCTCCAAAAGTTATCACTTGGTGCATCCTGCGACCCTCAAGAACCTCGACAATGTAATCACGTTCTTAACGCAATATGTTCTGCTCCAAGAAATATTTGCGCTTGTAATCCCGGCTATATTCCCAACATCAATAATGAAAGGTGCCTTAAAGAAGCAAGTCTAATTGGAGATGAGTGTGAAGTCGATGATCAGTGTGCAAAACTTGAAGGTTCTATCTGCAACGTCAACGAGAAGAAATGTGGTTGCAAATCTGAAAATATTGAAAGTGACAAAAAGGACAAATGTGTCCCAAAAATAAATAGACTTAAAGAAGAATGCACAGATTCCAACCAATGTCAAGTGCCAGGCAGTGACTGTCTTCTGGACAGCACTAATGCGACCAAGAAAAGTTGCTTATGTGACTCTAGTCATATCCAGGATGGAAATATTTGCATTAAGGTAAATTTGCAAAAATATTTTATAAAAATATTTCATTACAAATTTTATTAAAAAACATTTATTTGGTTCATATTTTTAATAAAGAATCTTTCAAATATTTAATTTTTAGGCTCAGTCGTTAGGAGGGCCATGTGATAGCGACTTAGAATGCAGCAAAATTGGTTATGGTGGAACCGTAAAATGCCATCCAATTTCAAAAATATGTGCCTGTCCTGTAACCGAGCCACCATCCAGATTTTTTAATGAGCGCTGTGTGAAACCTGCTCTGTTAAATGAAACCTGTGATAACCATGATAGCTGCATGTTGGGTGTAAACAAATTAACATTTTGTGTGGGAAATCCTCTAAGATGTAGGTGTCCTGAGAGTGCTTTGGAAAAAGAAGGGAAATGTTGGGCTCAGCTAAGAGTTGGCAGTAACTGCTTGGTAGATGAGGAATGCAGACAAACTATTTTTGGACCGGTGAGATGTGCAGACAATAAATGCATGTGTGATCCAGGATTTCCGGCGAATAAAGATGGGTTTCGGTGCGCTGGAAGTTCATTGGATATTTCCAAAACTCATTTTATTCTTACTGTACTTGTAACAATATTTACTACAATTAAATTTGGCAAATAGCGTTTATGTTTGTTTTTGTGATATAAAAATTTTAAGCGCGTCACATTCAAATTATTATCCCTGGTTGAGCAATGTTTTTTCTGTAAATAAATAGGAAGCTAATTAAAAAGAGTAATCGTTTTACATTCTTAATACTTGTGTAAAAATACCATATGCAACATTGCGCAATATTTCAGGTATTCCGCACATTCCAAACCAGATTTTATTGCACGTCAAGGATGCGATATCATAATGTGAGACTAGACGTGTCAATGAAACGATACAAAGTTATCAGTAAATCTCCAAACACCGGCATTGTTCATTTGCTTCTCATAATTTTACAACAAAATTTATCAGTATCGGTTTATCAGTTTCATGGCACCATAAGGTCCAAATCGTTATTGCTTGATTTAGTCACAGCAATAATATCCATCATTCGATAATGTCATGGCATGACTCAGTTTCATTTGGTTTGACGTCAAGAATTAGTCACACATGATGAATATTTATAATGCAATTATACTTAAGCCAATATTACGTACAATTCCGAATTAAAACGATTTTCTTTGAAATTTAGGACCTTTGACTGTCAGACTGCGCAATATAATAAGTGATAGTATCTCAGTTACTCTTGAAGCTTAAAAAGTTTTAGATTAATGTTGGCATATTACATTCATTTTATCTGTCGAGTAGAGTATTGAAAACTATGGCGGTTGTAACTATTGCCTTTTATGATCTAAATTTACTCGTTTTTAGCATAAAACTTGCCCAAAGAAAAAATCTTCACTTTATTAATTGTACCAACATAACTGCGCAAATGCTTCTGGTGATTACGATAGGAATCATAAAATCATTTTGCTAACACTAAATGAATTGCAAGGGATTAATTATTATACCCAACTATGCTTGTGGTTCATGCAAACCTGATAAGCACAAGAGGAGCAATTCTGTTTCATATTGCTTGGCATTAATGTCCAATTTGATTACAATCGGAATATTAATAATTAGCATTGCTCTGTTGATTTTAAAACTTAATCCTTTGAGCAATTATGTAGTAAGGTTTAGTAAGTCGAGTAACATAATAGTGCATTGCATTACATTATTCAACCCACTTCAAGATAAAAGCGTTCCATTTACTTTGAATCAATAAAAAGAAAATATTTTGTTTTCTTCCACTTCAAGCGATTTTATTAGGAATAATGACGACTGCCAATTCAAAGCAAATTCTCCATTACTAAGAATCTTCAGATTTCTTGCGAGGTAGAAAACATAAACGCATAATATGATATTGCGAAATTCTCTAAAGCAGCGCAAATGTAAACGGCTCGTTTCATGTGTGTCGTCTATTACATAGTGTGCATATCAGTAATTTACACTTAATACCTGAAGGAAAAGATTGATGCTGAGAAGAATATAATGCATTACAATAATGTACATTAGAGATAACTTTCAATTTCAATTCGTGTTAGTTTTGTGAAGGTCATTCAAATCAAAAATTAAATCTGTATATATTCATAACATTATTTTTATCATAAAACATATTCGAGAAATTATTACCACGCTGTTGACAACTGTTTTTATTGCATTACAGTACACCCTCGTCGCAAGTAGTTTCTTATGTTTCACGATAAATGAGCAATTTACCTGACTTTAAAACTCAATTATGCTATATTTTATGGTAAATATTTATATATTAATCGTGTAATCGAGGAAGCTTCTAGACAGAAAGCCAAAGGCGTCTAATGCCATGATTGCCATGTGAAACTATTTTCGTGTCTAATATTTGCTTCCAGATACATGCTACTGCAAACACAATAATAGTTCATCTCTGAGAATGTTGTACATATAATTTTAGCTCTCCTATGTGGATCTTCATAGCCTTCCCTGCTGTTTCCCATATGCATTTAATGTCCCAAGTGCAAGACCCAGTAGCTTAATTACCATTTTGACCTACTAATCGACAAAATTTATGATATACGAATTTGAATGCAATCCATTCATAGTGAAAAATATTCTTGAGCATTTTGCAAGGTATCAAATTTTGTTCGCTCATTTTTTTCATTTTTTTATATCTTAATTTGATTAATAGATTCTTTTCGTCGAACATCATAGCTTACTGGGATTCCCTGTTTGTATTCCATTGTAGAAAAAATGTTCCTGGAAAGCAATTGCCTTAAATTATTTTTGCTGATTGTCGTTGCTGTCGCTGTGTCTACTCAAGAAGATATTGAGACAACCACCACCCAGGTATTTTTGGACGATATCTTAATTATTTTACATGAGGACAAGTCCTGATTGATATGCCTAATTTTGTATCATAGGCATTCCTAGAAACAGGTCAAGAAGCTGGTCAAGAAATGGGACAAGAAGCGGGTCAAGAAACTACAATCAACACAACAGTAGAAACCACTACGTCCAGCGTTCCAAGAAATTGTTCTCTTCGTAAAGAACCATGCACTAAACATATTGACTGTTGCGGCGTTCTAGAATGTGTCAATTTGTTTCTCTTTTCATTATGTAACCTTTGCAAATACTTTTTCAATATAAATTTACAAATTTGGTTTCAGTACTAATTGGGTTTTGACTTTTCTTGCAGGTGGTGCAGACGCCTAAAATGCTAACAATTTTTACATGGTACTCCAATATGATTTTCATAATATTATGCAGCTCAGAACTCTCACAAAATTTCTGACCCATGTGAAAATTCGGTAATGAAAAATATACTTGTTTGAATTTAAATTGTGATTCTCAATGCTACTTTGTGCCGTGTTATACTTATTCTTATCCTTAGATGGATATTGATGGAAGCCTTTATTAATAAAATATCAATGCAGAGTTTATTCTCGGGTAATTATGAGCCTTAAGGATATAAAAGGTACACTTGAGGACATCTCATTTTCGTTTATTTAATTCAAAAGCAAAATGCACCAAAAGAAATGCGATCAGTCTTAATTTTTTACTCCCCATCGATTTCTATGATCAAGATATATCATATTTTACTGAATACTTTTTAAACATGGTTGTGACTCAATTTTAACCATAATCACAATTTAGCAATTAGAAACAATTGTTGATTCAATGAGAATTTGGTGTTTTTACAACTCGTTTTCAATCAACTTGTTTATTCATTTGCTTCAAATATTGTATCGTAACTGCAAAAGCGGCGATCAAAACTCAACTGTCAGTTTTTACCCAAAGCTCATTCACAAAAGCGGAAACCACATAATAAAATCCCACTCGTAACGGAATCCGGAAAATGAAAAACCATATTTGTCCAGAAACGAAAAAGAATCCATTTACAATGCTAATTAGAATAAGAAGAATGTTATATCGATTCCAAGATTTTGAAAGCTTTAAAGCAGTATTCAAATCTGCATCCTGTAAAGATAATTAGGAGTAAAATGGAATAGTTATTATGTGATACGCCTACTTTTTCAAGTAATATCCTTCAGATAAGTATTATATTTTAATTTTTCTGAACTTACAATCGTAGTAGCTCGTATTAAATTTACAGACAGGAAAATTGGAACAACACAATGCACACCAGATATCATTAGTGCTGTCCAGGACACCCAGCCAGTCTCTTGTAATTTTAGATGCATTATTAGATTTTGAGTTTAAGAAACAAAATATAATTGCAGAAGAGAATGCATGAATTTCATATACCATTCGAAAGTATCACTGATGTTTCTGGCTTCACAGAATATGATGGATAGATAACAGCAATCAGTCCTAATACCAACATATATATCCCCAATATAGATACAAACTAAAATTATAGAAAAAAAATTAGAAGTGTCCAAAGATATCAATGATTTAATGAAAAAGAACTCATACCAGGTCTTGAACAGCAACAAATCTTGCTCGACTTCTCCACTTTAATGTAACCACTCCCATTATTGTATTTTGCAGTTGAATTATATTTGTTGTGAATTTCTTTCGTTGGGAACAAATTACTTTTAAGTTTTTTTATTCAATTTCAATTTAAGGAAGGGAAAATCGTTTTCGTCACTAACCAGATACTCATTCTCACCTTATTTTTTCTCAGTCATCAAAAGGTGACAATAATTATGGTAAAAATATGCGAGTGAGTACTTTTTTTAGGG
>JAQIXW010003727.1:0-12670 GCA_034700685.1 Willowsia buskii | reverse complement strand
AGTCTTAGCCTTTCTTTGATCAGAAATACGGAACTACAGAAATATATTTATTAGGTAGCAAAATATAAACACAGACAGTACAGTACGCATTTTAGCACTGCATAGCATGTGCCACTATTGTCAATGGATATCCTCTGCTGATTAAAATTCTCGATCGTTCAAGCTTCTTATACAGTAAAAACATTTCCATCCCTCCCTCCGTCTACTCATTCACCCTAATTCTGAATTTCAAAGATCCTCGTTTTTCTTCCCTATTTTTACTGTTAAAACATATAGTTAAAAAGAAAAGGATATTCGGACCTTTCCAAAAAAGAAAATAAATTTACACACGTGTACACCTAACCTCTATAAAAGCATGTGCAGACATTCAAAGAAAGTTTGGCCCTTTCTCAAATTCCTATTTTAGAATAAAATATGCGATTGTAGTCTACTTTGTACCGTGCAACAATATGCAATTCACGTGAGTATCTTTTCTTTCTTCAGATAAAGATCAGAGGAAGGACAAAAAACTCGGGAAAAATCCAGTGAAAGCAATACAAAGAACAACAATAACAAACAACATGATTTCTTTGGTATTTTTATGTTCTGTTCTTTAAAAGGAAACATCCGATTCTAACTCGAATCATCATCATCTCTACACCTTCTATTTTTTGCGGTAAAGACATTCCTATACGTTCACTATTGTAAGCTAAGCAAGTTGAGTAGAAAGCACCTCGTGAATAAGTGGCTGAATAATAATAGCTGTGTAGGGAGGTATTATTGGGTAACCTCAAAGAAGGAGGAAACAGCTCAAAAACAGAAACCTTCGTTTGTGAGTAGGAAGCTTCCATCTTGCTCTCGATGAATCTGGGCTAAGTTAAAAAATGTGTTTGTTGGCGGAGTGATGACAGGAATATATTGAATGCATATATACTTTTATGCGTAATACGTACTACGGTGAAATATCAACATACGCACTAAAATTCCGCTAGAACATTCTGCAATGTGCGGACTGGGAACGGAGGAAGACGATTTATTTTTCTCTTTCCATTTTGCCCCTTGATCTTTCGAGACACTATGTCCGATGGGATGCAGAGTGGTAAAGAGGATTAGAATAGAACTGATGGAAAAAAAATCCATACTTTCAGTTCAGCTAACAATCCGAAAAAGATTGGAAAATAATATTTGATGTACCTACCTACTTACTGTATATATTCTCATTTTGATAATAATGAAGTTTCAAATCACAATTCTCCCTTGTTTATCAAAGCAATTGAAAATTTCCTTGCACTGTTAACAGAGCCGTGAGAAAACTTATTATTTTTCTCTTTCTAGAAGCGTCACTTTTGATATTACACAATCAAAAAAGAGAAAACCACTTGTGACACGTAACCATTTTTTATTTGTTTGTGGAATGAGAAAAGGAAAAAACGAAGAAAATAGTTTGTGGTTTTCTTCAAATGACAACTTGACAAATCTCAGTCACCAAACTTGACAGACACATGGACCTAAAGGCAAAAGTAACCGAAAGGATTCAATAAATTCTCTGGTGATATTCTTCCTTTCTCTCTCTCCATGTTCCACTTAAATATGCTCACCACTCACTACATACATATAAGCTATTACACTCAGGGCTGCAAATGTATTTTGCTATGTTGACCGACCAACTTCATAAAGATTTTTACCAACTGCGACGAAAAAGTATTGGAGAGGAGGCTTGTGAAAAACGCGGAAGACGAAATCCGGTGTATTTGCACGAGCTATCATCACAACAATCTACATCGCTTGCACTCTCCGAGATTAAATAAATCCTGCTTTCAAATAAATACGTATAGGTACACCACACCCAAGGCTAAAAGCCATTTCCCCTCTTTTTTCGTTTACATTCTTGGAAAAAAATCGTGAGAATTATAAAACGTGAAAAATGTCAACAGTCATTTCAAAAAAGGCTTATTTGGAAGTGGAACTTCAGTTTTGATTTTTCCAGAGTATTTTGTATGCTCATTATTTTTAAAGCCAAAGAAATTCTGCCTTTTGTAAGCAGTGGAAATCCTTTACTGAACTACATCTGTCTAAAATTTCAATGGCTTATCAAGAACAACTACTTACGTGAGAGACAGGTTAACCCATTTCTTTTTTATGTATTTGCGTTATGAGTATAGATGTTAATTTGCCATCTTTCGTCGAAATAGCCTGAGCACATTGCACACCGTATATGATGTATTGTTTTAAAAAGAAAATAAGCTGCATTAAAGTCAATGAAAATGCATGATTATGCCTACTTGTGTAACAGGAATACGTAGTACCTACTCAATAAATAAATTAAGCATTCAAAACAGCATTATGGAAGAACGCGCGCCTATCCCAAACTTTGCTTACAATTGAATGCCTCTGCATAGCTACAACAGATGCATACTAATTCAATTCATTCAGTACACCGATCTTGCTCTAATTAACTTGGCTTTGTTTTTATCTCTGGCCTTCCTTCCTTAGATGCACAACAAAATTTATTTTCTGTACTTACACATGACCTCGTGTCAGTAGAGATATGAAATTTTGCCAGATGAATGCATCTGACCATGACACAATTTATGTATTAAATACTATCTACTAAGCTGCACTCTTTCTTTTATTGTTTTTATTTGTCTTATTTATTATTGTTGTGAAGGAGAGCGAGAGAAAAGGCTTTTCTGTGGGGTACTAGAAAATGAAAATATAAGAGTTAAGATGCTAAGATGCCACAGTCAAGTTGACTACATGTGAACAGCATTCTTAAGCCATTTCGAAATGACTTCTTGTAGACATTCAACATCATTTCTCTACAGTCCCTGGTAGAGAAAAGTTTTTCAGTACTACCGTCACTGCGTTTCTTGCTATCTATCTGGGCCATAATGTGGAACTCACGTCACTTCCTTTTGTTTTTTACTCGTGGACTAAGAAACATTGTTCTTCTACTAGTACTTCTTCCTTCTCACTCACAGCTCATTCATTCTCTACACCATTTCACAATGCAAAAGGGAATGGCAAGAAGCTGATAAGGCGAAAGAGTAGTTGCAGAGGCACCAGAAGCATAGTGATGCAGTGAACTAGTACTTGTGACAATGAGCGTATATCATTGTGGTAAATGGCCGGGAATGGAATGAAAGGAAGTTTTAGTATGGTCTTAAAACTAAAACGCATCACTTGAAAAACCCTGCTGTTGCTCCGAGCGCCTGTTAAGTAACAAAGTATTTTATGAAGATGCACATGACACACACACATATAGGTTCAGTACACGCATCTGAGCAGACACCAGAAAAAGGAATAATAATATGAATGGGCATAACGAGCGTGTGATTTTTCTCGTCCTCACGAGAGAAGTGAATATTATGAGTGAAATGCGTGCAAAGAAAAGTGTTTGTTGTTGTAGTTTGGAGACCGTTGATGTAGGCAATTTATTCAAGTAACACCATTCAAGAATTCGTACATTTAACGAGGCAGACAGAGAGAGAAAGTGCGAAACATGGCTTGGTGAGAACTCAAGCTCTTGAAAAGCGTTACACTCGCTACATGTATAAAAATATTAATCTGTTCCGTTTGTTTGGTGCTATAAGAGCAATATATCAGAGACAACAGCAAACGGAGAGTACACACGAACGCATTTTGGTAGCGAGGATGATGATATGGCATCAATTTTGTAGAGGCTTTCAAGAGTAGATTGCACTATAAGTATTAAAAGAACATTTAGGGAAAATACTATGTTATTTGTAATTATCTAAGCTAGCTGCATATTAGTAGTAGGAAACATTAATTTAAAAGTAACCATTTGCATTTCACATTCATTGTTGGCTGTGAATGCACTAAAGTTTTCACATATTTTACATTGCTATATAGGACCAAATAGGAAGTTATTCTTATGCTTCCCTTATTTCTCTGTTCTGTCTGTCTCCTTCCTTATTTACTAGTGTCAGTCTTTAATAATGGTTTACCGACATCTCCAACAAACCTAACGTTTTCACGATGAGGGACGTGTTGGTGAGTAAGTCACATATTGTGAAATGATGATGACAATTACTCTACTATTGTTTGTGCTGCTTAAGTGGACTTTCGATCAATGGATTGTCGTGTCAGAATTTTGCTAAAATTCTGCAATTTCTTACATTTGCCTACTTTCGCCTCTGGATGAAAAAGAACGAGAGTAGAAAAGTATTCATATATAACATTAATAATATTCACCTCCGTCACTTCTTCTGCTCTCTCTCTCTTCCAATTTCTGTGCAATACACAAAATATTTGTCCGTACATTGTCATTGCTATGATCCTCTACAAGGTTGTTCGATGTCAAGAAGCAAATTGAGAAACCGAGAATCCCGATCATCGCCACACTACTGGTCGTCATCTTCATGATCGTGTTGCATAATAACATTCAGTTGAGTGAGTCCGTAGCGAGCTGCTGCGTGAGAGTGTCGCTTCAGCTCCTCAGAAAATCCATTTACGGATAACGTGACATGATGTAAAGTAAGATTTAAGTTTATTTCTTGTCTCGGCTCATGAAAATAAGTGTGTGTGATAGCGGAACCGGGTCGGTCGGTTGGACGACAGAGTAGAAGAAAGTTATGTAAAATGTACAGCTTAAATAGCTTATTTCACAACCACCGTGAAAAGTGTAATGCAATATTATGTGCTCGCTGCTTCTGATGTAGCGCTGCTAGTGGTGTGACACACAATAACGAAACGTTACTGTTGCCGTCTAAAGTACGTGCTCTGAATTTCTCCTACAATTACTGCCACCACCATCACCATGTCAAGAAGAGTATTTTCACAGAAAAACCTGGAGTCAGTTTGGTAGAATATACAGTTCTAACTCTGGTTCCTGTCGGTGTGGTAAAACTGGGCACATTAACAATATATATTGTGTAATCTAAAACGTTACCAAAGAATGCTATATTTTCCTCAAAGACGAAGAGACAACAAAACAATTTTTAGGGTGACCTTCAAATACTTGAACCATGTTACCAGCCGGTACAATCACGCAGACACCCGCTCACTAAAATTATACTGTCCGAGACAACAATAAAAAAAAACATATGAAGTACATGGGTACAGCTAGTCAAGTCCTCAAGTATTTCAAGTCCTTCAAATGTTTTCCCATTTACTTTGCTTCGTATTAAGGAAATAACGCGTTTCAAGATGAAGTGAAAATTAACACGTAAAAAATAATGAGTATTTTTCACAATAAATCATTGTCACTTCAAAGGCAATATACACGAAAAACATAATATATAGCGTTCATATGCGAACATTCCGTTGTAGAAAATCAACAAGCCCCTTTTTACCAGAAAGAAAATCACATTCCATATCCTCTGATGAAAAAATGACACAGTACAAAGCATGCAAGTACATAACGCACAAGCAATATACAGTAACAAAAAACATCAAAGCGATTGTAAATAGGGCTGGAAAACCATTTCGTGTGAAGAATAACAATATTTTTCTCTGTAAACAAAAAGCTCTTGCTAGCCAAAAACATTGTTTCGAGTCTATGAGAGCGAGAGGCATGCTATAGGAAGGGACTAACAACAATCCGTACTATTTACTCTAATATCACTAACTAACTATTCCACACAGTAATAATAATTATTTCTCCATTGTACAAAGCAATACATATAACCTTATTATTAACAACATCATATACGTATTTACATCGGACATCCCTATAAACTCCACAAATATGTGTACACAATACATCGACATGCATTTTTATTTACAAAACTTAGATATAAATCCAACCCAAGTAAATAGTTTGTAAATACTAAGGCTTTAGAGTATGCATGCGCGTATGCATATATCTTTTACACTAGTTTAGAACGGTGTAGCAAGACATCAACATCAGCATTGTTCAAATATTTGCTTAATGCGCTCTCTTACTCACTCTTTCTTCACTTTCTCCAGCGGCATCTTTTCAACGCTTCTCAATGCTATTATACAGCTTTTGCTCTGATGCTTTCACTTTTTTATTCAAACTTATAGGTACGTACAAACATATCTCTGTAATATGAACAAATATGCTGGGTTGCGAGTAAACATATTAAACATTTTCGCACACTAACACCAGAGAAAGTACTAGAAGCAGACGAAGAGGAGTTGGTGTGTAGTGCCATTATAGTGAGTGGATCAATTAGTTTCTGCCAAAACACTCCGTTCGTTCGACCGACTGTCGACCCCATTATTTTCATCTTTCCAAACAAGCTTTGAAAAGTATCCTCCTACATGCATAAAGGTATATTAAATAGAAACTTTCTCCTTGTTTTTTAACAAGTCTTTGCGTATCTTCAAAATATCTGCTTTCCAAACAATATAAGAGTAAAAGCTCCTTCATTCCAATCCGAACGCATTGCAAAATTATGGCATTTATAGTAGAGTTACATCGTTGCAAAACAAGACCTTTGAGTTTTATACTATATATATTTTACCCTATTACTCTTCTTTTCCCATTGTGCTTTCACCACTGCTTACTATAGTTAGTTCGCCTTCATCTCCTCTTGTTTGCACAAACCCCGCAAAAACTTTATACATTATTTTTATCATCATTATTATTATTACCCTATACTGCTTTCATTATGTTTTCCTTCATATATGCCTGCCTTTCTCTGGCATGAGCGAGCGAGCATGTCCCTACGCTCTTTATTCTGCGACTACTACTCCAACAAATACATTCCCACATTATAAATAGAAACTGGTCCACAATGTTTTTATTGCTATTATTACCATTTTGTATCACAGTCTACCCTTTCAATTCAACTTACAAAGGAATAAAGCAAAAGAGAGAAAATATTAATTCCCTAATGCCATCATCACATTATATAATGCTGTTTTTGTTTGAAGAGAGTCATTGGAGCTGTTGGTATTCGCAATGTATAAAAACCCCCAGCAACTTTTGGAATTTTGCATGCTATCACGTTTTTGCCTGATGATCAGCAACTTAAGCAAAATAGCTATTTTCAGAGGAATATATTAAAACAATGCAAAATAATTTTTTATCCCAACTTTCCGGCTGCTAACATACATTAAAAAACTGCACAATAGTTTTGCAAAGAGGGATGTGTCACATACCTACCTATATACATTTTGCAGAAATTGCAAAAACAAAAATTGATACAATTTCCATCCACGTCGTTTCAAAATACATAATAGCTGAAATGATGACCATCATGAAAGTTAAAGCAATGCGATAATGCATCCTCCAATATGTAGAACAAGTGGCAATTCAATATCGAGTAGTGAAAGGTAATAACATAATGTAGGTAAATACATTGTAAGGGAGGTTAAATGTGTATTCGATGATGATTTCATTGGAAGTAAAAGTGTATATATGCCTATTACCATTATCACCCTCATTTCCTCTTTTGATGCTGCAATATGTGCTGAGTTTTTAGACTGATTACTCCTTTCAATTTCGGGTTTCACCACTACCCCTTGTACCAAAGCAATATGAAGTGGGTTAACCGCTGAAGTCATTTACATTTATAACAAGCGATACTCCAAACTATTATTACTATTTCCATCTTCGAACTTATACGGGCTCGGAGGCAGTTTATATACTGACGTTTTGAATACATATTGTGAATAAGCAGAGATAAGTATAAACAGGTACATGTGAGCGGAGCTTTTTGAATTGAGTACATGAAATTACATTTCAAAGATAAAATTGAATCCAATGACTTTCTATATTTTCATGCAAGTCGTAAACTTCATTTAAAGGATTCTTTATGTAGGATGACACACAACAAAGTTTTCAGGACATTCTGCTGATTCCACTATCCTTCTTCGTATCAAATATTGGGTAAAAAATGTATGCGATAGTTGTATCTGGAAGCTTACTTTGCTACAGTTTAACCCTTACATATAAAGCTGCTCCCCTTTTCCGCAACTACTGGTCGTGGTTAGTTTGGCATAATATTTATGTAGGTCCCTTGCACTACTCACCCTGTCATCCCGTCTTTCTTTATTATCATTAGTTACGGAACAAAGATGCGAGCAGCAGTGGAGAACACTCACGTTCAACATCGACTACAAATGTTAACTTTCTCTCTCTCTGCAATGTCGTCTTCCTCCTAAATAAAATAAACCAACTGACCGAGCGACGATAAGATAAAAATAGATTAGTAGGTAGTGCCTCTAGTTACTACAAGCATTTTTATCAATTCCTTTTATGTTCGATTTTATACTCCGCAAACGCTGAGATGGAATGGATGAGAGAGAAGTTGGTCAGGATTACTTTTGGGAAATGCAAAAATTTCAGAGTTAAGATTGTGTGACCTGAACAACTTATTTTTGCTCTGTCTTCTTAATGGACATATTGAAAGTCAATGATCATTCCTTGGCGTTTTCTCTCTAGTGATCGTCTTGTGTAGTACTTAACATAATAATGTCTAAATGCTCTTAACAAAAGGCTGCACTAACAAATTGAATTGATGAGACGGGAAAGAATTTAAGCGTAGAAAGCGAACATTAAGTAAACATAGATACATTTTGTCAACAGCCATATCAGAAGGAGAAGAAGAGAGCCGTTGAACCATCAGGAAAATTGTGTAGGTTAAAGTTGTGTCTTTAAGAAAACAGCAAAATGAGAAGCAGCAGTACTATACGACAGGAAAATATTAAGAAAAAATGTTATTTTTCTACTACTGGACTATAGCTGCTTCTGGTAATGTCCGCCTTCCTCGATCTCATCATTTATAAGTGTTTATATGATGGTCCAAAATTATACATACATTTCTTGATTTCTTCTGGACTATTTAACATTGCGACTAGAAAAGATGAAGGAGATATGAGACAATATTCTGTATTTATACGCATCTTACTGCTGAAATATTCTTTCCGCATTACCTATTTATTATTCTTTGTAATACGCTTTTATACTTTTTATAAATGGCAAAAAACGACTAGTTCTTCCAACCAGCTGTGTATACCGCAGAGATGCAATCATGCCAGAACTACATACATACAAAGCAAAATGTAGTGACCCACCAAACTCATTGCAATAAATATGCGAGAGGAAATTCCCCTGAAATCCCAAATATCCCATTGAATGCACTCGTACAAGTTATAACAATTGTTTCTTTGACCAACAATTTTCTGGCATGCGCATACTATCATATACACGTGGCCATTTTAATCTTTGTCTTCTAAATCCACTCTGTATCACCTCCATTTACAAATGTGTACGTACGCTCAAGTAGCAAACTGATAGACGATACGACATATTGTTACGATTTACAGTACAAAAGCATTTTTGGTTCATTGTTCTCCTATATCCCAGTTCGCTCACCACCGTTAATACGGCCGAAAAATTTATTACGGAGCATTGTACCCTTGATGTCCCTTTAAGACATTTGTGTCCAACCTTACAAAATCCACTAGGACGACTCTAAAGATTATGAGCTTTCTACCATTCCCGCATGCGCGAATCTTATCTCATTATCTTAAAATTTTCATGACTGATGAAATTGTTGGAAAGAACAGAAATTAACAACGAAGATTCGCCTTTTATTAGTGATTTGCTGAAATGGAATGGTGTAGCTTCAATAGCATTTCTTTGCAAAAACGTTGCAAAGAATTCCAAATTTCTACGATATTTTTTTAACCAAAAAAAACAATGATACCTAAGTATTTTTGATTGGATAATGCTATAATAACTAACTATGGTAAACAAAAGCCCGTACATAATTTAGGGGTCTTCAACAGTGGCGTAAGCACCAAGAAACAAAGGAAAAGGGTAAATAGTTAATGATACAAGTACAATCAAAATATGTATGTACACAACTTTTTATTGTCTGTGATGTTTGTTTTGTAAGGATGATTAAAGATTGCCCGTCACACACCCTTCTTTTTCAAAATGTCGTCAGTACCGATGAGATGAAAATTTACACACTATTATGTGGGTTTTTCATACAATGCTTTGGCGAATTTGTTAAAGCGACAAAAGACAAAGGCAGAAGCCAGTACGTGTGGAATGAAAACGCCCAGAAAGATCTATGATGGACCTGTAAGGAATGTGGCGTCATTTTGCAACAAACAACGACCCCTTCTTGAATAGAAAAGAAAAAAATACATACCTATGAAAGTAATATCACAACTAGGGCTAAGAGCGACATTGTATGCACCAGTTCCCATTACCATTTTGTGTAAAGTTACATGTTTTCACTTTACGCGTTTTGTCTTCTTTCCACCGTTGTACAAATAATTTTAAAGTAAAATAGATGACTGACTTGACTTGTTTAGTTTGAAGACGAGAGAAAGAAAAACAAAGAATGAAGGGAAACGCGCATTTGTAAACTCCATAGCTCTCTATAAACCGTTTCCTACATTACATCCACATTTTATTAGTCACGAGCTCTGTAGTTTTCTTGTGCGTTATTGCATCTGTGGTGGTAAAATAGGATTTTATGCGGGGAAAGTCAGCGTAAATGTCTACGTACATGGCTTTCTATTTTCGCTCAGTATCCGCGTGAGAGTTTTACTACACAAACGTACTTCTACGCTGACACGCAAACAAGCCAGCAAAAGGCACCAAAATAACAAGAAGACATTGTTAGTTGTTTGGTGACCTGAATGAATTACTCTCCATCGTTGTAGATTCTGTCACCAACGTTGTTTCGTTATATACGTGGTGGTGGAGAAAGTACCACATATATACCCGGTATCATTCACTTTGGCATGACAGAGAAAGGATTTTCACAACGGGCACAACATGAACAGGCAAATTGCGAGTCAACGACAAACAACAGTTGCAGAAACTCTTCATGATGAATTACAATTTGAGGTCCGCAAGGTAATCTGACGAGTAGTGGTGGTGGTACCTATTTAAGCTTAAACTGTTTGTTGGGTTTTTGTCTTGTATTTCTCAGTAAACCAGACCAGGGAAGCAGCTAGGTATTTATGCGCATTAGTATATTATACAGACGTCGTCATTTCTAATTGCAGCTCATTCCAATTTCCTTGCGTATATATAATAGTGTTTTATACTGTCCTCCTTTTTACGGGATTAATGACAAGTTATTTACATCATTGTCACAGGAATTATTTGTCAACAATACATACCATTATATACACGAAAGTTAAATATGGCTGTGTAGAAAGCAAGTAGCATTTCTCACTTTCCTTGTATTTATACAAAACGTATATGTACGATGGTATTCAAGGAAATTTATGTGTTGCTTGTTAGTTTCTCGCAGTTTAGATTGAAAAATATAAAAAGAGAAACGTACACATGACACGTGAGGTTCACAACTCATGAAACAGCATTAATCCACAACAATTTGCATGTTCTCCACTGACTTTGTTTTTGTTCTTCTTGGTAATTGTGTGTGTGATTAATGAAGCAAGCTCAAATGGAAAATGACGATCACAGTTTAATGGGAGAACAGGAAGGCACGGACGGATGAAATTAACAACGCTAATACACAAAACGATTACTTTTTTATTGCTTTTGTTTCATCTCTTTAAAATGGCACATAAAGTAGTAATTTTCTGCAATAGTAGCAATCATTGAAAAAATAAAGAATTATAAGTTTCTTTTCTTTGCTGGTCTTATCGAATGCATTGTTCTACCAATGCGGGGTTATGCATTTTATGGAGGGGAAAGAAATTCTGAAATGAGGGTACGACTGGTGATGAAGTAAGAAATATATGAGGGGTATGTGTATTCGAATTTTCACACAACATGGACTAATAGCCATATAGAGGACTTCAATGCAGGAGATCATTATATGCACTTTCCCTTGAGTGAATACACAAATAAATCTTCGAGTCCGCCTTCTTGTCGTTGGCAAGATTAGCATCCTCTATACAAGTAGCATAATATTATATACATATAGATGACGATGCTGGAACCGACAAAAACTACATCTTTTACTAGCCTTCTTGTTGAACAAAATGCTGATGTATGCTCAACGATATCTAAAGCGTAGCCTTAAACTTTATACAGGCAATTTACTTGACTCAAGCTCAATGACCGTCCATGCCACTTTTCTATAGCATTTAATCATCTTGCAAAAACAATACACTCCACATTAACTGTGCCTCATTACCTCCTCTCTTGTTACCAGCCAGAATTGCATGGGTTGAGATTTGAGATGAGAGCTAACTACCGTAATACATTAGAAACATATAATGATATCATAAAACAAAAAGAAGAATATTATTTAGGCAGCAGAAAGAAGCTGTATAGCATACGTTACAAATTATACGGGTCTTAGTGATCGACACTAGCTTTACTTATTTCTTTCATTGTAAAACAATATGAAAAATGCTGTGTCAAACCAGAATATTAATTTTTTCTCATTTTCTAAATTAAACATTTTAATGAATGAATGTGCTGTTCTCTTGCTAATGATTTCATGTAAAGTCTTATGTATTGTGATCAGTTAAATCAAACAGTTTTATCTAACTAGGCCTATGCAAATAGTGTGCAAATTTTTTTATAAGATAGCCAGTTATAGTTACACTTCAAAGTATCCCTATATACTCCATTGTACGAAGCATAAAAGTTCCAAGACATTTTTTTCTACTGCAGGAACGACTAGCTGATGAGCTAGCTTATTCAGGGATTTTCGAGCATTTTTTTAAAGCATAACTTCACCCAGAAACATCATCACTGAAAAACCACTGAGGAAAGTGGTACATGAAAATTTTCCTTTCAAAACCCAAA
>JAQIXW010003726.1:0-12670 GCA_034700685.1 Willowsia buskii | reverse complement strand
AACATTTACTTATCCAAATATTTGTAATATTGACATTTATGACTCCTACAAAAGGGATATGAAATGTGTTACCACACGAAATATACTATCAATTACATGTTACATTCTCTCTTACGTGTCCAACAACATATTATTTTTGTATCATATAATAAACTCGTATCAAATAATGTCAAAGTAGAGCTTTGTCAAAGAATCAAAACAAAAAGTTGGAAAATTTTGCCGAGAAGCAAACATTTCTATGTAGTAGCATGTACTAAAAATGTATGCATTAGTAATGTGAAATTATTAAACAAATTCAAAATAAATTGAGTTCTACTATAAGAGTGTGCTAATTTTAATACAAATTACAAATTTATAAACAAAACGGATAGAGAAAAGGAACTAAGGAACTATACCTTCCTATCAAATAAAAATAATCTATCAGTGAGTGGGAATGGAGCCAACCAAGGGGAAATAATAATGAGAGAAAAGTTTTTTTTATGGCGAAAGCAATCTTCATAAAAATTGTAAAAGCACGTTGCTGCGTTATTGCAATTTATTTACTAAACCAAATACCACTATATACATACGCCATCACTTCCAAATATCCAAACTATATATACACATGCATTGTCTCTAGACGACAAAGTTCCACTTTGTATTCCAGTAGAGACACCCATCACTTTTTGGAAAGAAAACGCCTACAAAATTAGAAAAAATGAGTCTCTGAATCTTTCCCAATTTTTTCTGCAGTCTTGCCTCTTCTTCTTGGTTGCTTTTCTCTTTACTTGTTCCTTTTCTGTTCCCCCTTTATTATTTGAAAAGTTGGTTGAGCTTCCTCCAGAGATGTGAGCTTACACAAGAAGAAATTTCCTTCGGGAATTTATCTGACGGCGGTTTTAAAAGCTTTTCGAATAATTTGCCGAATTACTTACAAAGAGAAAAAATGCAAGAAAAGGAGAAGTATAGAAGAATAAAGAAAGGAGAAGAAAAGGAAGGAAAAAAACTTGAAAACTTTTAATAACTCATCCGCATAATAAGAGGGTCGCTATTATTATTTTATAATGAAAGGGAATACATGCCAGCTGAAAAAGTATGCTTGGCTGTTCTAATATAATGTATGCAGAAGTAATATATTCCCTCAAAAGACAAAAATGCCTATAAAGCGCTTGTATTCATTTGTACATTATGTATGTGAACATTTTTCAATGAAAAAGAGGGAAACGGAAAGAAACAACTACTGCCTGTGCATAATAGGTGGAGAAAGTGAAGAGGAAAAAATGGAACGCTTTTCTAACGCAGTCAGCCAGGCAAAAAGATCTCTTAGGGAAATGCACAAAAAACGCAAAGCTCATATCTTCTTTTTTTCTCGACCGTGAAAGTTTTTTGTGTATGCATATAGATGCATGCATTCCCATATTGCGTACTCTACACAAATCCACACGATTATACTCATGTGCCGAGGCTAAATACAGACAGTATAGAGAACACTCATGGGGAAAGTATTAGAACCAGAAATGAAGAGAGAGAGAAAAAAAAGAATGAAAAATAAGATTCTGGCATGGGAGTAACGTACAAGGAATACATTTATGCATGCCTGCTTTTCCTTGGTTTTGACTTGACTGCTTTTTCGCTTTTCTTTCTCTCTTTTCTCTTATTTTTTTCTTCTCACAATTTTTCCTTGTTGTAATGGTGGTCTCGAAAAAGTAGTAGTTTTGTGTAGTCGTAGTCTCATAAGCGGAGCAGCGAGCCCTTTTGTACTTTTCGTCTTGCGTGAATAAATCAAAAACTTGAGAAAAATGAGTGAGATCCGGTGTAGTTGGTAGTCGTGGTATGCATCTTATTCATGGGTTATACATATTATGAGGCATGCCATGTCATGCACTAAAGAACATGGCAATATTGCATAAATACCATACACAACCATATATCTATTGCCCCCATCTTAGCTCACGGATATATTTTACTAGCATTGTACTACTACATATAAGCTGGTAAAGCGTTGTTATTTTGGGTGGGAAAAGAGAAAACGAAAATGCGGCATGTGTTGAATAAAAAGCCGTAAAATGAATATCTATAGAAAACTGCCTACACATGCCATGGGTAGGACCACAAAAAAAAGTTAAAAGGAATAAGGAGGAAGTGTACAAGAAAAAGAGAAACAACAACAGGGAAAGCGGTGATGGTGGTTAGATCACTATATTGTCTGGTATATATTTGGGCAGAACATATAAATGGATGGATGAACGGACTGGTGTTTTATTCAAAAATCCTGCTTCTTTTTTTACCATACATATCTAATAATATCCACATTCCACTGGCATCATTCCAAAGCTACTCCTATCATCTCAAGTATGTGTAGAAAATGCCTCTGGAGAGAGAAAGAAAGAATGTTGTGAAAAAGTAGAAAGAATGAGATGAAGAGAGAGAATGGAAAGGAAATAAAAGGAGCTGATTTTGATTCCAAGAAAAAGAAAGAAACTATATATATGGAAAATAGAAGTACATCATATTACGATCAACTGTAATAGGAGAAAATGGTTGGCTATGTATGGGCCTTTAAAAAAGAATGGCATCGACATATTTTTATGGTGTATGATGTGAATACCCGTAATAAGGCTATACATTTATTTATTTGTATGGACTTTTATGCTTCAGATGATCAAATCGTGGTTGCATACTTTTTCCGCTTTTTTATTTTCGTCCTTTTTCCTAAAAGTTATGGGGGCAAGTCAAGAAATCTTCATAACGCAAATATGCCATGCACACAATGATGTAATAACTTATAAAGCTAAGCAGTTTTATAAATTTATATCAATCAGTCACAATGAATTTCACAAATTGCTGAAGCAAAAGTCATGAAGTTAAGCCCTTCTACATATTTTATTAAACATTAATTAAAAAGTAAAATAAAGAGAAACTTGCGCACAAAATATTTCATCCAATCTGAAGGTGATATGAAGTATTGTGCTAATAGGCAATTAGTGTTCCACCTAGCGTTAATAACAGCGTAAAAATCAAATTTGTATTCTATCTTCTGTAAAGTAGTAAGCCGTTTCAAGCCGGATTTGCAGATAAATGACATTGCATCACATTAAGTATTCAGGTTGTCGAATACTTCACGCAATAAAAACGTTTCTTTTAGTAAAAGTCACACTAGCTAGCATTTTCAAAACGACTTGGTTGAATCATTAATACACCAATTATCATATAAATTAAAAGCATAATGTAGTATGTCCTAATTTTAACGTACACAAAACAATGCATGTGTAAAAACACACATGCTGTAAAAACAAAATTGCTAATTATCCTTAATTGCTCTCACGGATATTACAAAGATGCAATGGTAGACAATCCAGTTTTTGCACAGTAGTGGTGGGGTGCACTGCTATACACACCAGACAAGGTTAATGACAATTAATTATTCACTAAACCAGAAGGTATCATTACCATCAGCGTTATTCGCACAAGTTTTACTGACTAAACCACTTGAGCTTTACGAGATTACATGTTAAGATGTTGCTGCTGATGATAAGAAAATGAGTTTGCAGAAAAAACAGTATCACCATGAAAGGAGCCAACAAGCCATTAGCCAAGGTCATTTAAATTAATTCCAATGATTTTTATCAATTTTTCTACACGAGAACTAGCAAAAACTTAAATTTCAACGATGTGACCAACGCTTAAACTGCAATACATTTACTGTAAAATGTGTAAGAATGGCAAGACATTTCAATGGCATGAGAGATAGCAAGAAACAAGAAAGAGGAACGAGACAGAGAGGGAGAAACTTGGAGCATCAGCAGTAGTAATTACCTTCTGATCCATCCATCTTTTTCCACTTATGCAATGTATTTTTATTATTTTTTAAGGTAGCCGTGAGAGAGCAATAACATTATATTACTTACAATAACAACAGCTTAAGACAGCACACAAACAAATGAAGATCAAATCTGCTGGGGTGGTCCCCAACAAAATGCTTCTGAGGGCAATAAGCAAACCGGCTCCACCGCTTTATTATTATTTACATTAAACAACATCTCGAATGAATTGCTTTTCTTTGGGAGGTTTTTTCTTTCTACTTGTAATAATAATATGAGCTACTTTATACTATGTACATATGTATGCACATATATTAGAGATTTATACAAGCATCATTATAATTCTCCTTTTAGTATATATTCGGCAACAACTACACACGTCTCCTGGACCAGATGCGACCATGATAATATACGCGATAGCTAACAATGATCTGGCATTTTCCCTCTTCATCAAGAGAAACGAATCATTGTAATTGCCATGTTGTAAAAATGTAAAGTTGAATCAACTACGGTTTGATCTATGAGCATCTCACACTAATAGAAATAATGTATATGTACATCATATATATCAAATATACGGAGGGCATTTAAATATAGTGTTTGTAGGATTTAGTATTACGTCAACAATTCTGAATGTAAAAAAGAAAACTTGATCCTGCGAGTCATATCCTGTTAAAATGTACTAAAATAGTGAGGCAAAAACATGCATAAAATGAAGCACAATCAACTTTGTATTATACGATTTTTTTCCTGGCTGGTACATGGCTTTTATGTATGTACATTTTTACATTGTAATTGCATCATGGTGGATTCCGGATTTAAAAGCTGGAAAAAATCTGGCTTGGCTTGTAAGCAGGATATTATTTTATGAATGTACAGACGGCAACTAAAAGGAGCGGGTATAGTGTAACTACTACTTGGAGAGAAAAAGGTGCCACCCTGAAGCGGTCGAGCAAGATCAACACTACTTTTACACTCGAACATACTCAAATCTTCCCATTTACCAAAATGTAACATTGTAAAACTTTTTTTTGTACAACTAGTCACATCTCAAGCTTTTACTACTACCCACATCATACCACCAAGAGGTGACGACGAGTGAGCAAACTCACAAAAAAATGCCCCCAGCAAATGATTGTACGTATAGCGTCACTTCATTTTGTTTTTATTTTACTTTACACAAGCAACTTGGCGAAGAAGATTAGGATAAGAAAAAAGCATAAGAAGTGCTGGACCATGTTTTTCACCATCATTGACATTGCGGTCATCTTTCCTTCCATTTTCTAACTGATTGAGAATGCTCCAACAAATATCTGTAAATTACTTTTTTCATTGGTCAGGAAACATGAAAACTTTTCTGATGAACAGAATGGTTATAGTGATAAAGGTGTAGTATAATTATCTACACATTGCGACATTGGTCATACTGGGCTGAACAAATGTACAATTTTTAACACGATACATTTTTAAAATGCACAGCAAACATTTCGAACTCACATTATCAACGGCAACGATAATTTCCTCCTCCTAACTTTGCGGTTTATCTCAAGTTAATAATCTTCGCTAATAATACACAAAACACATATGCATGCGTTTCTGTGTCTGCGGTTAGAATTTTGTGGTTTTCCTCTCTTACCCTGAACTCAACAGTAGTGTATGTAGGTATATCTGTGTTTGTTTATGTGGCAAGTTTCAGAACAGAAAAACAGGATGAAACATCTACTATAATATTATTATGTCAAATGTGAATAGCCTGAATTTATTTCGAAGATATGATAGCATGACTCTCTGACTGGACAAAAAAATTGAATTTCTGGATAACGATGCTGATGTTGGTTTATTTTTTTCTATCGATTGTATGTTCCACGACATGTCGTATTGTATTTTTTGTTGATTTTGTGAGGATGCCGCCGCCGTCGTGGTAAAATGTACTTTGGCTGTAACGTAATCACTTTTATTATATTACATTGTCACTTTTACTCGTCTTCTCTCCGAACGTCAGATAAAATAAGCTTCAGTATTTAGTGAGTAAAGACTTTTGATGATGTTGCTGCTAACTTACTGCGCAGCTCTGCACTTAAGTATTACACACTTCTTTTTTATACAATCAAATCACGGAACAAACTTTTTTCCTTGACTCGAGAAGATAATGATCAAAAATTTACGAAGGGAAAATGGAGAGGGGGAGCTAGAAAAAAATCATTTTTGATGGCATGCTTGAGTAATAATACAATGAAGACGGAGAGGGAGAGCAGGATGGCAATGCAGTGGCCGTGATCATCGCTGAAGTAATGATTATGATGATACGATTGAAGATAAGAAGGGGAAAGGAGGGCTGGAGGCTCATATAGCTGACGAGAATGACGATGACAATCATGATAGTATGCACATATACACACAAACGAAAAAAAAATCCTTTTTTATTCGTCGTCTTATTCTCAGCTTGTTTTCTTCTCCCCCTCTCCCTCCTCGAGAATTTTTTCCGCTCTCTGATCTCCATCATCTCTCAACTTTTTTTTCTCTCTCCCTTTCTCATCTTCTTTTCCCTCTGCACATACAATGATTCTCCATTTTTATGAGGTTTTGTCAGAATAAATGGAAAAATTAAGTAAGGAGAAACTACTTGGGCTCCACACATTTGCTCCACTTCATGCCTACAAAGTTCATGTACACATCATTCACGGTGCATTTCAATGAAAAAATATCGTATTAGATTTGAGACGTAATGATAATAATAATAGCCGACAATATATAATGTGTATAAGGAGTCGACATTTTTCTTTCATTTTTTTTACGACGACGACGGCAACAGCAGCGGGGGAAGCTAAAGTGCACGAAAGAAAATATATTACATTATGTGTTCATTTGAGAGTGTTGTTGTTAACGCAGTCATCATCATCATCATCATCATCTACTTCGTGTCAGCTTCATTTCATTTACCACCACCATTTTACTCTCATACTTGACAGATGCTGCATTTTTAAACTGAAGAGAATGATAATAATGGTAATAGGAATGTTAAAAAAGGGAGATTTATGACGATCGATTTTTGAATCTTCGCTTTGTCTTTCCAGTGCTTTATACATGCTAACTATATACCATTCAATTGGGATGATGACCAAGCAATCCAATATCGGAGTTTAAAGTAATTTTTTTTTGTATGGTTAATACTCTTTTGTGTCTCATCTTTTTAGGATACTGACATCAATGAGTCATGCCATTTTGGCTGTTGTATTGTAAAAATATACTTTAGTTGACACGTTGATGGCAAAACGCCTGCCTGTTCGGGTTTACCAGACTACTCCTATCGTGGTTGTTACTTTTCATAATACGTAGATAATATCATAAAAAATACCATCATCTTATTCGTTATGCATTATCACCATCATCCTCTCCATCGCAATCATCTTCATTATAATCATTTCAATTGAATTGAAACAGTGTACGCTTGAATAGCATCACTCTTTTGAAAACGTAACTACCCTGAGGCTCTAAAGGGAGAAGAAATCAGTGTACAATAATAATCAACAACAATCATCTCACAAATAATAGAACTGTGGGTAGGCTGGTTGCTGCTAACTCGAGGAATGTAAAAATTATCAAGTAGGAACTAGCACGTATTTATGAGATGAAGGGATAGAGGAATAAAGAATAATAATAATAATAATAGATGTCCATTTATGAACGCTTATTTGAATTTGTAATGACTCATTGGGTAAGATTGGTTAGTTATTGTTCACGTATTACCAGTTCTTTTTTTTTGTTGGGGAGTGAGAGAGGGAGAGAGAAGTTTAATTAACATTGTATCAGTTACTCTCGAAAGGCACTGACAGCTTTTTACCGTGTAGGATGATTAATTATCAAAGGTTTTTGTTGTGACTTGACTTGAGGTGATTGGAAAGAAGTGTGATTATAATAATTTTATTGAAATAAACGCAGTATGAAATGTGCAGGTAGAAAAGAGAGATGTAATAATGAATGAAAGCTGCAGTAATATTGGTTAGGTGTACATATATGCATATTGCTTTATTGTAAATACATTAATGGAGCTGAGCTGGAGGAGTCACTGATGATAGAAATGATGAATGTTGTACAAAAATGGGCTGGGTAATCATGTTCACCTTTTTCTTCTACTTGAGAACTGTGAGCAGGTTTTCTACAAGAGAGAAAGGGTTAGTCAAAAAAGCTGTCAGAAACATTAGAGTAAACTGAAAAGTATTATTTGTTGTATGTCATACGTTTTTCTTGGTAACAAGCTTGGAGAGTAAACATAAAAAATGGTTTTATGTAGTTTATTCATGATTTCCTCATGTAGTATGCCTAATATTTACTGTAGTAATACTGAAAATAACAAATAGCTAGAGTAGGAGGTATACAAGAAAGAGCAAAACAATGCTACAATCATAAATCCTTGACTTGTACAAACGAAAGTCAAGTGAATTGAAATTGGTTTTAGTGAAGTAGATGAAAAGGCAGGAATCAAAAGAAGAAAACGAGCAGTCTTGTCAAATGATCGTTTCAGTTTAGGTTTTTGTTCAGGCGAATGCACATTAGTTAATATAACATATTCATAAAAAGTAAATAGGGTATTTAACTGAATGCCCTAATATATTGCACTATGTGAGCATATTACGACCACTATAATCAACGACCATCACATCGCCACCGCCGTCAAAAGTGCGTATAAAATTGCTTAATGTGTTAACTACTCACTCTACTCTTCTTTCTCTCTGCTTTATGCCGTCTCTCCGTCATGCATGGTATGTGCTGTGTGTGTACTACCACGACTGTACATTTTGTATAAAAAACGAATGAATTGCTAAGGGCAAGGATTAATGAGATTGTCACTTTGTAATTTGCTAATTTGCTTTTTTCCCTTTTGTCGACAGAAATATAAATTAGCTTTTTATCGATTGACCATTCAAGCATTTTTTTATTTGGCATTACAAAAAGTCAGGGAGGCGAACAAAGTTGGAAGTTGGATGGCTCTAATGCAGCTTGAGTTGCTGACGCCACACTTCTTGGGAGTGAGCTAGAAGAGAGAAAAAGATATTGGGCAGAATGAAAGAATGACTTTCTTCCATGAAAAAAATACATACTTACATATAGAAAATATGAATCTAGCAACAATTTCAAAAGATGCTGATGAACTCTCAGCGTATGTGATGATGACGGCGGCGGTTGATTTTAAGCAGTGCAGTCATGCATGAAGTTCAGTATGATGCTTTATACGATAATCAATGAATTACAGCACGCTATACTTATGTAAGAAGGACGGTGCTCACGTACAATCAAACTACGCAATTTATAAAAGTCAAACGCAGAGAAACACAAAATCAGAAAAAGTATGCATGAACGAACACAATTATTTTCCCCTAACAGTTGAGTGGTACACATAGGTTTACCTTGTCGTATTGTTAAAAAAACAGCATCTTCTCCTATCTGTGAAACCACCATGCAGCCGGTAGTAGTGGTGTACGAGAGTTCCATACATCTTTTCAGAGAAGAAAAATTGAAGGAATTGAAGAGAATTGATATTATTCTACTCGATCAGCGTGCCTAATGCACCTCTACAAAATACAAAGTTCTTTTTGCAGTTTTTAAAGCGTAAACGTGGTCATGAGTCAATGCAGGAAAGTCGGGAAAGTAATAAATTTTCAAGTAACAGGGAAATTCATTGGCAAGAATGTAGAAGACAATGCATAATGGTAATCATATGGCTTTGAAGTAACGTAATCCACAACAAAGCAATTTCAAGTTTCTATTTGGGAAGAGGGAATTCGGCGATGAAAAAATACAAAACATGCCATTTCGATCAGTTTTTTAGCGCAGAGATTATCCACGGGCCGCCTTTGTGTTTTACGAATAATTTTTCTAGTTTTCTTATCGAATGCTTTATTTCTTCTATACTTCATTTTATATCAGCAAAGAAAAAAGCCACCGATGACACGACATGGGTCATAACTTGTGATTGTGGAATTAGGAGCGAAGGGCAAGTTATTGCATGACTACATGGAGGAGAAAACAGTTTTGTGAAATTAATGTGGAATAAGTGAAGCAATAAATGACAGAGTAGGAGGGAAATAGGCGTTTCTCTCCCTCTTTAAGTAGTTTACTTGATCGTTGCAGTAAATACACGGTTAACGAAAATAATGGCAAATATACTAACCACATGAATTTCACAGTTACAACATGTAAGTAAAGTAAGTAGTCGTTGTACAACAATATCTTTATAAAATAATTCTTTTGAAACTACTATTATATATAAAATCTAGCTTGTTATTGAATAGGTAAAGAAAAATAGGACTAGTTTTTTTCATCAAAGTATTGTTGGAAAAAAAGTACTGGTTATAAAAGGAACAATTTGATTTTGATTGTTTTTTAACCAGTTTGGTGGTGCCATGAGATTATGAGCACTTCAAGAATTATGTATAAAAAAGTATTCAAGTTATCACAAAAGCTTTAAATGATATTATCATGATATGCATGCCTTAGTACATGTGGCGAGTGGAAATCATGCGAGAAAATGTAGAAAGGGGGTAAATGCTGTGGCATAATTCATGACCATTTCGATTTTCTGGAAAGTAAAAAAAAAGAATGAATTACTACGAGCATATTTGCCCTGCACGTTCAAGACTGAAAATTCACTTCTTTACCGACGACGATAACGATGCATGCTGCTATCATATCGCCGACTGATGATGATGATGGAGGAGGAGGGGAATATTATTAAATTGATACGAGGAATTTCAATTCGTGTACGTGTACTACTAGTATCAGTTGAGTACATCATTTTTTCATTCCCTTCTTCTTTTTCAACCTGGCTTTAGTTCTCTGCTGGATCGAATGAATGCGGAATGTGTGCGTGCATGCAAGCATTCTTATTTTCCAAGGCATTAAAATAACCACGTTTTTTCATTTCACGTCCTCCTCCTTCTTCGTCGTCGTTTTTCCAGCACGACGAGTCGATCCATGAAAGTAGTGTTGACCTGGACAAACCTATTTACAATCTAATATTCATGCATGGCATGATCCAACTATCAATTTAAGATTACCTGCCTACTTGCCGCACACAAACTATTCTTTACTCGGGTTCCCTTGTGTGCTCATGTTGTTGTTGATGTTGTAAAACAACTATGTATTCGTAAACTTATATTCACGACATATCAGTGTACAGGTATATAAACTACAAATAAACTACCACAAGCCATTATTCCATTTAGACCCGTAAAGTGTTATCAGAAAAGAAATTGTATGTTATTCTTGTTGATTACGGCTAATACCATCGTGTTTTCTCAGGATCCAGTTCCATTTAACTAAATATTCTGCATAACAGCAACACTATATTTATATTTTGGTGTTGAGAAGTGCTAGGTTTTATACTGCACGCTTTGTAAGGTATCCATTTTGGAGAGCTCAAACCAATCTACTTGCCGCATATTAAGTCACGAACATAATCCATCTCATTTCTCCACAACCAAACAAAACAGAACTGTTCATTTGCCAACAAGAGCTAAGCATGATATTATTACGTTTTAGTCGGATCCAAATGGAATGCCACGTTTTTCGACAAATTCCTGGTGTACACTGGAAAGTAAAAAGTAGACAATAGGGCATAGTTTTGAATGTTATATTAGGATTTCTCACGAAAGCTTTTTGAACTTTGAAACATGTACAGGTGTGTGCACTTTTGTAGCGAGGAAAGTTTCCTCTTCCGCCTCCTTCCTCGTTCCAAAGGGGAGTTAAGACAGCTACATATTAATTTAAAAGCCTAATGGAATTCTTGTTTTCTATAAGGAAAGGAAGAGAAAAGCTGCAAATGGGCAAAGGAGGAAAGTGTGTGCATGTCATGCTTAGAAAAGGAATGGAAAAGGGTTACTGCGGTTATGATGTTATGAAAAAATATATTATTCTACGACTACTCTACTAAAATGGTCGACTGTTGTTGTAACTGCTGCTAAATAAATGAATGAATAAGTGTGAAGTAAGCGAGTAGGTGAGTGGAAAAGCGTTGAAATTAAATTATAACTGGAACAGCAAAAGGGTTTGTTGTTTCGTAGAGTAAACAGCATAAATTCAATAAGATATTACTTTGGTGGGAAACAAGGTCTGTCTCCGTAATTTTCTTATGAGACGACGACCATTTCACAAGACTATGATGATGATAGCTAGAGCATAATTGCATTCATTGTTTGGTCGGTCGCATGCTATATTTTTATGAACATGCATCCTTACAGGTTTGTCGTCTCTTTTATATTACAAAGCGGCATTCTAGAACGTGATGATGATGATGATCATCATCATGCAGACCAAGCATGAAGCTTTCGGCTTCTCTTTAATGTTTGGTCTGTCGGTATAATCATGTGCGTATTCTATATAACATGTTTGGCTTGCGCAAAGTCCGTCTACTAATGGAAAAGGGGGATATTATATTATGTAATTTACAAACAACTCAAAATCTGAAACAGGGAAAAAAACGTTATGGAGAAGAAGGAAAACCCACGCGGAATGAAGAAGTTGTCGTATCTTCTTTTTCAGTTTGGTTTCATTAGATGATAAATTATCATCACAACTGTAAATCTTCCATTTATATGCATCAGTGTTCCTCCTCCTCACCCTTGTCAGTGTAAGGATGATAATTCAAAGAGATAATGAAATAAGAATGATGTACTCATTCACATACATAACACATACTCATACACTGTACGAGGCATGAACAGACAAATGGAGACTCACTGGAATTCAAACTAATAAATTATAGAAAAAATAATAATAACTTTTCCTCCCTTTTTCGCATGCCTTCATGTATTTAAAAAAAACTCAGAGACAAATGGCATTTTCGTTCAGAGAGATGAATGGGAATACAAAAG
>JAQIXW010003725.1:0-12675 GCA_034700685.1 Willowsia buskii | reverse complement strand
GGGCTGAATGTGGGGGCCAACTTGGAGATTTTGGGGGTGGGGGCTGAATGTGGGGGCCAACTTGGAGATTTTGGGGGCTGGGGGCCAACTTGGGTGGGGGCGGGGGCCAACTTAGACTACATTTATTTTTTGGGTTAAAGTTTTTTTCACAATCACAATTTGTATTCAGATAACGAAATCTAATAAAAAATTTAATATTCTTAAACATGTGCACATACGTGGGTATTGATTTTCTCTAATTTCCAGTTATCCATGGTTTTATTCGTACCATGTTTTATGATTTTTATGTTTTACTAGGGATTCCCGTGTGCAAAATCCCTGGATATTTTATATTTGGCCATAAAATATTTTACATATTGCCATCATATAATATTGAACACCATAATCAAATATTTTACATTTGACAATCAAATAATTCACATTTGGCCATCATATGATATTGAGCATCATAACAAATAACCATGCTTTAAATGCTTGAGATTCGCGGCAGTCATTCTTGTACTGCAGGACTGCACTTTGATCACGTAGTTCTTTTTTTCTCAATAGGTGGCCAAGCGTGACATCAGACAGACAGACAGACAGATAGACAGACAGACAGATAGACAGACAGACAGATAGACAGACAGACAGACAGAATTGGGTCTTTATATATATAATGAATGCGATTACTGACGCTCTTGATTTGTGAATGGAGTATGAATGAAACTACTCACAATCAGCGTATTGTAAAAAGTCCCAGCGGTTAATTTTTATCAGCCGTAATAACATAACAAGTACTAGATTTGGTGAAAAATGTTTAAATTATAATAATGAAACGTTTTGCAAATTTGATTTTTCACCCAACAAAATTTACAGGAAAGGTTTTTGGGGTCCTTTGCCAAGATTTATTTTTTCTATTCTTCGAAAGGATTCATTTTCAAGCTACATCTGCATAATATGACAACCACACGAATATTCTAAATTGGCAAGAGGCAAGAGATCATCATTAAATTAAACACTCTTTTAGGACGAGAGTTTTACCAGAACATCGGTATTTCTTACCGCAAGTAGATGTACACGTAGGGTTGGCCGATTTAAATGTCAAGCAATTTTGTGTCATGACATTTATTTTATGTCCATTTAGGACATTTATGTCATAAATGTCAATTTAGGACACATTCCGAAAAATTGTGTCAAACTGACAAATATGACGGACATTTTCGACATTTATGACATTTAAAATATTATTCGTCAGCTGTTTAATGTTATTTGTTGAAAATGTGAAATTGTAATGCTTGTGTTGTCTTTTATGACCTTAAGAATGTGAATAGCAAACGTAAAAACAACAAAACTACGTGAAACATCACATTTCCACAACAAAATCTAATATTTTGGTTACAGAAATTGCCATTAGGACATAAAAAATTTTCTGTTTTTGCGTTTTACATGTAGACATTGATGAAATTTATGTCATATTTGTCAATTTGTCAAAATGGACATTTATGATAAATGTCAAGCATTTTTAGGGTGGTACACGCGGACAAATATGTCATATTTGTCAGCAGACATTTATGACATTTATGACACTTGCCAACCCTATGTACACGGGTACTCCAGCTTTATATTTGGAGTGAAGAGGCGAGTTGACCAATGGTGACATTAGTGAAAGCTAAAAGGAGTCCTCACAAAAAGCTACCACAATTTTTATGACGTAAGAGCAGAATATTTAAATTTTACATAGTAATCTATTTATTTATTTTGTGAAGAATGTTTTTGCTGTGTGAGTGCACTTCTCATGATTGGCTTTCCACTTCAACATTTCTTTGCGCGTCTGATTATTTTTGTTGACGTGGCTCATGGGCTAAAAAATATGGCGCATATAGTTGCTAAAGGCTTCTATCTACAAGTGGACATTATATTATATATGCATATATATCTGTAAGAAGAAAATTACTGCTTTTCCTTGCTGCTCCGTTCTAGCTACTGCGCAATAAGCATCAATGCTCATTTCTCGCTTTGATTAAATTCAGAACTTGACAACACTTCGCAATTCTTCAATAAATTAAAATAGCTCATCGCTTTCAAATTTATAAAATGCACAGCATGCACAGCACATGTCAATGTCACAATGTCATTTCGGACGTGTGGAACAAAAGTTCAATTATTACTTTACTCTTACTCAAAGTCGTTTGATAAAGTGGCAGTGAGCATCACTACGTAAACCTCTAGTTAAATATAACACTTTATACTCGTCAGTATTTTTCCGCATTCAGTCCAAGCAAGTAGACAAAAAACTAATTCACCAAGATAATAATTTGCGACTAATATTTAACTTGGTAAATTTAAAGCTCTACAGTATTTCGCAACGACGAGCTTGCTGGTGTAAAAATAAGTTTCCAATTTTTACATTCTAGTCTTCATAAATTTTTCCCATTCACCATATTAATATCGGAAGTATCCTAACTTCAGATTTTGATTTCAATTTCAGTTGACTCTTTGTACCTATTAGACGTCTATAACGATCAACTTCATATAGACCAAAATATCTGGAATAAGAAAGCAATGAATGTACGCCAACTCATAGGAAAGTGAATTGTACGCGAATAGTATTGTTGCGCAAGCTGACCAGGCATTGTCGTTCATTGTGCTTGTACTTTTACAAGTGGCAGTTCTGCTTTAGCTCATCGTTGCTGGTTGCCGCCTTTCAAATCAAATCGATTGACGTATATTTTGAATCAACAAATTTGAAAGTTTTCATCGAATTCAATATTGGAGGTTTTATCTTCCTTCCCGTCGGACATTAAGTCCGTAAGATATCCTCAACCAAGTTTTTAAATATCCCTTGCAATCTGATTTCTGTAATCGCATCTCTTCTTGAAAATTGAGATCTTTGGATTATTAACGGCGTTTTTGCTCTGGATTCAATGCCAAATTGCTTGGAATACTCCTCAAGTCCAGAGCCCTTGCGACACCAAATATTTTCGGGAGTCGATTGAAACTCTTCTTCGCGCTCTCGATTCTGGAGCGCAGACTTTTGACATGTTTTTCCTCCACTTTTCGTTTGACAGATGTGCGTTCACGTTCCAAAAATCTCGCTCCATGTTTCTCAGAAATTACTCTGAGGAGATTGATCATGAGTTCCCTGGCAAATATCACCAACCGAATAATTTAGTGATCGCAAACTTTACGGAACGCATGTGGGCGGAATGTTTTTTGATGAATCCAAACACTATACTGGTATTGACTTTTACAGATGAGTCCGAAAATGCTAATGCATTCGACGTAGAAGAAATATTTCCATCCGCATTTCGAAATTTTCCGGCACTCACCGTGGCACTGATTGCAAGCAATAAAAGTAGCCGTACTCAGGTGTACTACTCAATCATTTGCAATGACTATTGTCTTTCGGAAGAGAGCCGGGGAGTAGCAACCCTGGAGTTTTATGTCACATTGCGACGACCTCAAGTTGTGCATAAACGATTATTTCGTAATGCGAACCAAAGAACAATCCAGGTGAAAGTTCAAACGCATACCAACGGTGACGACATGCAAGCTACGTGCTCGCATGAACTGAAAACCACGAGATATTGGGTTTGCGATATCTTTTACATGACATCGCTTCAACTTCTGCAGCTTCACAATTTCTCGTTGGACCAAAATGTTTGGATATACCAAAACGATGTGAAGGGTTTTGATCAATCATTACGGGCACAGTACAAATTACCAATATTTACCGTATTGGATGCTATCAGGTTTCTTCTTTAAAAGAAACGTTGGATCTCTAGTCATGTATTGTGATGTAAGCTCAAAACATGACGGTGACCCAATTGTCGATTTCTCCACATGGATCAATCCATTTAGTCTTGAGATTTGGCTGTTTGCAGCTGGGGCATTGGGGGGACTTGTACTAATTCTTCAAAGTATAAAATCAACAGAAAGTTTATTTTGCTTTAGAAGTTCTAAAAGCTCAACTATCAAAAAACTAAAACTGAGTTTCCACCCGGCGAAGATCATATGCTTGATACTTCTTCAGATGTTTTGGTGGAATTTCCTTTCCACATTTTATGGAAGTGAGATTCTGAGTTATTGGGCTGTCTTTAAGCCTCCAAAGCTTTACGAAACGCTTTTAGAAGTTTTAAACGTGGGATACAAAATCTTGTATCCTTCTTTCTATCTTCACCCCCGGGATGTCTTTTATGACGAATTTCGACAACAAGGCCTGCTCAGTATGCTAAACACAAGTTTTCACATAAACAGTCGACATCAATATACTGACTACGCGACATACCTAGCTGGAAAATTTGTAACTCTAGTAGATTTTGATAAACAGGGCATTTTACTGCTTTACAAGAAGACTCTTCGCGAGTACCTTGGCTATGGAAATGCTGAATGCTACAGTTTTCCGAAAGCGATTAATGTGTATTCACGGTTTTTGGAGTTGTACACTGTCAACAGATTTTGGATGATGCAATCATACTCAAGAATTGTACAAAGTGGCTTGATAGACAAGTGGAAGCAATGGGCTGATTTGTCCCGACAATTTTATTTCAATTATACGCACGACAATCTCAGTGGGAGTGGTGTCGTTTTGAGTAGTGACACAATTGACCTTCCACATTTTTATAATGTTTTAATTGTGGCAGCAAGCGTATATACAATTTGTGCTTTGTTCCTCGTTTTCGAGCATTTCATGTATAGGCGTGCCTTGGGAAAAAACATTGTTAAGAAACCGGATAATGCATATGACGCAGTTCAAATAGAGCTTACCGTTACAACTCAAACACCAGGAATCCTGAATGAAGTAGACGTAGCCCAATGCAAGAATTTAAATTTCCTTGACTCAAAGCCGACTCCAGATTTACCTGGAGGACTTGACTCTTCAAACACATGTAGCGATATAATATACCAAGTAGATCATGCAGTAGAATTTGGCCATCCTCCGATCGAAAATTTCTACATTAGCCCAACGTATCGAGAATTTAGCTCCAACCAAAGCAGAAGTTTGCCCACAGGTTCAGAGCTCAGCAAGCACAGGGAAGTTGGTAACACTGCAGATACAGAGATTGACATTCCGGCTCATACAGAAGTCCTTCCAACCCCCTCGGAATTCCTACAGCCCACACAGAAGTCCGCCAGCCCCCACGGAAGTTGGCCCCCCTTAAAATAAATGAGAAGTGAGTGAGAAAAACAAGTGAGTAAAAATGAATGAACCTCAATTTCAATTCCAAACATACATATCATCTCACGGTAACATACCTTTAAATTCTAATTGTCGCCGTTGAGATTTACTGACGTTTAAAGTGTTGGAAAGCTTCTACTGTTTGAGATTTTCATAGCTAACTGCGTGATCATCTTAGTTATTGCAAAAAAATTAGATACAATACAGACAACTCAACTAAATCGGTATGTCTGACGGTATTTTAACAAATGAATAACTGTGGATGTTTGTTTAATCCATGTATTGTAGCTTTGTGTATTGGTATTTACAAGGAAAATTCCTGAAATAAAATATTAATATTTGTGCTAAACCGAAATAGAAATACAGACTAAAATTTCTTCATTGGATTTGACAATTTGAGATTTCAGGTTTTGATTACGTAAATGAAGCAACAGTAAGCCTAAGTAATCCAACTGCGTGGTAGGAAATTTGACTGCACAAATCTTGAGACCAAATATTGTGTTTTCATGCATAAATTTAAAATTTTTAAATTCCCCAAAATCCTAACATTTTAAACGATCGTGAACATAGAATAGATGAATTCCTGGAGAATATAAATATCTGAGCGAGGCAAGAAATCTGCGCGGCAAAGTTGGTACTAGGAAAGTTATATCTTATATCTCACGAAATTGTAATTGCTGAAGTTTTACGCAATCACGAGTGTTCACAAAATATAAAAAGCAAGTCAGGCAATGTGTTTTGAGATACCTACCTGAAATATTAATTTGCCTTGTTGTTAATATACTAAGGCGCTTTCATGTTTATCTAATGTATTTAACTGAATAAGCTAATAAAATTCATAATACATAAAACTCGATGGACCAAAATTATGTAAAAAATTCATCATGTTTTGTTCCACAAATGAATAAAAGCAGATAAAATGATGTTATATATTTTAACAGGTTTTATAAGGTTTTTCAAAAAAGTAATTACGCTTAAAGGAAATGCGGTTATATCGTTCACGCCCACTCTCTCTACCAATTGAGCTGATATAACGTTCACTTATCCAACGCTCCATACTCATCAATACATTTTCATATAAAACCTAATATACATGAGGCATCATATTTAACTAACTGAAATAATTAGTTTCACTGATCGTGGGCCAAGATAACGTATCCAATTGATTTTTATGCGGGAAATTACGTAGTTGGCTTTATTTCCAGCTCATTACGTGTTTGTATGTCATCTTGGAGCTAGTGGACTTTTAAAAGTTTTTAAAGCAAATGAGCGCATCAAAAGAAGCTAACAAGGTCTTAAGTAAAGTGAAATTTCCAGTACTAATTTTCCTAAGCAGTGATCATTGCTAGGAGATACTTTTGCAAATGAAATATTATTGCATTGGAGAAAGGTTGCGGCCCTTGAAATTTTGGAATCACGAAATCACGATTTTCGTTAGGATTTTTAACAAAAAACATTTATAGGAATCATATAATGGTTCAAAAATCGGACATAATAAATCTCCCCAATATTTAATGTAACTTTAAAAAAGTTAAAACTTTTGTATTCACCATTTTTTATTTTTTGTCCGACATACACCCGCTAAAAAGGATTCAACATTGTAAACTTGCTCTTACAGAGATCTCGCGCGTACCATCTGATAACGTCAGATTCCCCTAAAGCTGCTGGGTGTAACTGGATTTTAATGGCAAATGTAATATATTTTGCTTTTCAAATATTGCAAAAGAGTTTATAAATATTTCTAAATGAACTATATATACGACTCATTTATAAGTAATCCCTATCAGCACAAAGTAGTCGCTTGTTTCATATTACACCGAATTGCATGTAGACCATTATTAGCTTGACAACATAAACTATTGTCGTATCCTAAAGTAGTCTAGTGGGTCATAGTCTGCAAACCCATTCGGAACTAAAGGTAAATGTAAAAACAACTACATTTCTCTCAGAAAGATATTTATCTAGATTATCATGAATGGAATCGGTCATTACGGTCTTAGGCTGTTTAAGAACTATACAGGATAGTATTAGACCTACCGTACACATCTCTTCACATACCCCATTGCAGAAATGCTTTTTAAGACTTAAGAGCACAACTTACGACCTGGAGTAAATTTAAGCAAAAAAGTCAAGTTTCTTGCTGAATGGGCGCTTTAAAATATTATATATTATTTCCCATTTACCCTTGAAATATCGGAAGTAATCATAACTTCAGATTTTGATTTTAATTTCAGATGATTATTTGGGTCTATTTGGTGTGCTAAGTGATTAACTTTATATAAACTAAATAAATTAAACTTCATACAAAAGAGAGACCAGCTTTTTTCAGAACGTTAAATCAAGTCAATCAATTTAAAATACCTTGAATTTTACGGGAATAGTATTGTCCCGCAAGCTGACCGCCATAGCTTTCATGTACTTTTAAGCGTGGTAGTTCTGTTTCATGTCATCGTTGCTGGTTGCTGTCTTAAGTGTCCTATTCAAATCAAAACGTTTGACGTTTATTGAATTGACAAAATAGAAAGTTTTTATTTAATTCAGTACTGAGGTTAAATCTCCCTTATCATCAGACAGCAAATCCGTAAAATACACGCAAGCAAGTTTGAAAATCTCTACAGCAACCTGATTTTTGTGACCGCACCCCTTCTTAAAAATGGAGATGTTTGGATTACTAATTGCGTTTTTACTCTGGATTCAATGCCAAGTTGCTTGGAATACTCTTCAAGTCTAGAGTCCTTGCGACACCAAAATATTTCAGCAATCGATTGAAGCTCTTCTTCATCTTCTTGATTCTGGAACGCCGACTTTTGACATGTTTTTCTTTGACTTGTCATTTGACAGATGTGCGTTCACATTTCAAAAATCTCGTTCAATGTTTCTGAGAAATTACCCCGACGATATTGATTATTGGTTCCCTTTCAAATATCACCAACCAAATAATTTGGTGATTGCAGACTGTACCGCTGGCTTTGAGTTTGTTTATTATTTTCTGATGCAGCCAAACACGATTCTTTTATATCCAATGACTAATGCGAGGACAAGTACACAAATCATTGATGCAAGACAATTGTTTCGTCCTATGCACAAAAACTTACCGGCTTTAATGATATTACTCATCAAAGCCAATATCAAAAGCCGTACTCAGGTTTACTACTCGATCATCTGCAATGACTACTGTTTTTCAAACGGGAGCAGTGGAGAAGCAACCTGGGACTTTTATGTGACATTGCGACGCCCACGAGTTCTGCATCAACGGTTATTTCGTAACGCACACAAACGAAAAATTGACGTGAGAGTTTCTAGGCAAAACAACGGTGACGATATGCAAGCTACGTGCTCTCATGAACTGAGATCCACGAGATATTGGAATTGCGATATCACTTTCATGACATCTCCTCAACTTCTGCAGCTTCACAATTTCTCATTGGACCAAAATGTTTGGATATACAATGGCGATGAGAAGGGTTTTGACTTATCATTAACGGGACAGTACATTATAATTGATTGGAGATACACAAATTACAAATACATAGAGTATTCGGAGCTAACAGGACTCAGCTTTTCGAGATACTCTGGACTTCTAATCGTGTATTGTGATGTAAGCTCAAAACACGACGGTGACCCAATCATCGATTTCTCCACATGGATCAATCCATTTAGTCTTGAGATTTGGTTGCTCACAATTTGGGCTTTTGGCGGATTTATAACAATATTTCAATGCATGAAATCATCACAAAATTTATTTTGCTTCAAAAAATCTAAGTACTCAAATATAAAAAAACTTAAGCTAAATTTTCACCCGACGAAGATCATATGCTTGATATTCCTTCAGTTGTTTTGGTGGAATTTCCTTTCGACATTTTATGGAGGTGAGATTCTGAGTTATTGGGCGGTTTTGAAGCCTCCAAAAGTTTATGAAACACTTTTGGAAGTTTTGCAGCTGGGTTACAAAATCTTGTGGCCTTCTTATTTGCTTCACCCCCGGAAAGAATTTTATGTCGAATTTCGACAGCGTGGATTGCTCAATAGGCTTAACACAAGTTTTCATATAGTCAACCGATCTATGTATACTGAGGAAGCAAAATACTTAGCTGGAAGATTTGTAAATTTAGTAAGTTCGGATGGTGCAGGTGATTTACTGGTTTACAGGAAGATTCTTCGCGAGAACCTGGGCTATGGAAATGCTGAATGCTACAGTTTGCCAAAAATGCTTGCCACGAACTTGTGGCATTCAGAAATGTACACTGTCAACAGATTTTGGGTGATGCAATCATACTCAAGAATTGTGCAGAGTGGCTTGATAGGCAAGTGGAAGGATTGGGCTGATTTATCTCATCAATCTTATTTCAATTATAAACCCAAAAAACTCAGTGGGAGTGGTGTCGTTTTGAGTGGTGACACGATTGACCTTCCAGATTTTTATGCTATTTTAATTGTGGCAGCAAGTTCATATACAATTTGTGCTTTGTTCCTGGTTTTCGAGCATTTCATGCATAAGCGTGTGTTGAGAAAAAATATAGTTAAGAAAGTGGATAAAGCTGATGACACAGTTCAAAGCGAACACACGATTGCAACTCAAACGCCAGAAATCCTGAATGAACTTAACGCATCCAATTGCAAGGTTTTAAATTACGTAGACCCCAAACTGACTCCAGATATACCTGGAAGACTTGACTTTTTAAATAAATATGACGATAAAATGGTCGACATTGATCATAAAGTGGAATTTGGCCAACCTCCCATCGAGAACTTCTTCCTTAGCCCAAAAAATCGAGAATTTAGCTTAAAACATATCAAAAGTTTGTCCTCTGAATTGGAGATCAGAGAAGTTGGTTCCACAACAAATACAGAAGCTGGCATTCCAACCCACACAGATATCCCTTCAGCTCACACAGAATTTGACCACCCTGGAATCAAAGAAGATTGCTCCGAATGATTAGAGTTCACTTGGACAAATAGAGCATTCAACATTTTACTATATGTTAACTGCAATATTTGTATACTGTTAGTTTTAAGTAAGTTTTAGTAGAAATGGTTGAGTCACTATATTTTCACAGTAATATGAATGAAATCAAGAATGCAATATACCTCACGCTTAAAATGATGAATGTTTAGTAATTGTTAAATTAAATGCTCGCTAGTACATTTTTTAATAAATCTCAACTGCTGTTTGTTGTAACGTTTTAAATTTTAAAAAATTAAAAAACATGTGATTATGGTACTTACGTTGTACCAAATAAAATAACTACCGATAATGAATCATCTTTCATTATTTATTTGCTTTTACGACTAATGTTGTGAGTCGGTTATAATTATAATATTTCGATGCGTCAAATTAACCAAAAGTGTGTTTCCGCATGTGTTAAATTAGCTGCATTGCGCAATCAGCCGCCACCTATTATTAGATTTCAGTTATTCCCAATTTGATTTTTAGCAAGGCAATTGGTATTTGGATAAATTGATCTTGTTTGATCTCTATGATATAGTTTGATCGTTGGATACTGTCCCAAATTTGGTTTTATATGAAACTCAATCATGTCTATTATGTCTTTTATTATGTCACGCAAAAACTATTATGAGTAGGTTTATTTAAATTCGAGCTGTAAAAAGAACTCGAATTTTCGATTTCTGCGAAAATTGTATATGTTATGCACCTTCAAAAAAGAAGCCATTATCAAAAATTTTTAGGTTCATACGACCAAATTTGAGGAAGTTATGAGCAATTTCATCTTAAAAAAGTAAAGCCAATTTACTCAGAAACGAAAAAAGATATCAAGATGAAACCTTTTGCATTCGATAGAGAATTAACAACTGAGGGGGCAAATTTATGCGGTTCTGTATTCTTTCCATTAAGAAAAGCCAACGCCTTTTCTTTTCTATATGAGTGCATAAATGAATATTATTTTACGCTGAGTAAGCTTTCTACTCAGAAATATGTTCTTGTCGTATCTGGAACTTGCTTTTTGTACATGTGCTTGTTTGCTAATCCTCAGTTGCCAAAGTTTTCAGATTAAGAAATGCTATTTTCATTGATGAAAAACAAAAATATGATTACCAATACTTCGTACGGGTATTAAATTTTCCAGGAAATGATACAGGAAAACAAGATTGAAACCCACGTTTAAATGAACAGCGTAGCATATAATTTCCTTAATACATATTTTCAAGTGTCGCACGACTGAGTAGCTCACGCTGTGGACACGCAATGCTCCTCGCCAATAATTCTTCAAATTGAAATCTCACAATGTGTTTTCAGTTATCACTCCAGTTTATATGTGAATCCCGCTTTAAACCAGTGATATTTTCTTTAATTCGAAAAAACTTACATAATTCGGTTTTTGGAAGCGGGATATATTCTAAATGTTAGTAGATAATACACCATGAGCACTGTCGCCATTGCATATTTTTGGTATGACTGTAAAATTAAATTATTCTTGCCTTGCATAAAATATTGGTAAGTTTACTTCTCAAATCTCGTCAGTTATGCGGAGAATGCTTACTACCAATTATAGATAGTTTTAGGTGAGGAATGACCACGCAATCATTATGATTCTGAGAAATTATGTCTCTGTTACTAGCTGATGCGCTCGACAGAGAGCAAAGATAAGTTATTACGTTGGAGGAAATGCCAGCGTCTGACCCATAAGTCTATAGTATTCTCCTAATCAGAAAGTTTTCAATTCAGCCCGATCGTGTCTACAGATTGTAAAATGTAATGGGGAAACATTTGCTTAGAGTCAATACTTACCCTTAATTGTATTGTATGTGTCATATATTTGAATTTCAATGCTGGCAAATGTTTAGAAAGTGAAATTTAAGGAAGCAGTAATACGAATTCTTGGCAGTTTCATTCAGAGAAAACTGCAATTTAAATGCATCACAATTCATATTTAAAAGGAGTGGCCATTTAATCACATGAGATATAAGATATCATTTTACAAATTGGTTAATAAAATGGAAGGAAAATTGATTAATTGAAATGTAATGCGTACACACTAAACTTTTTATTTAAACAATAAATAAATGACTATTAAATTCAATACATTATACATGTTTAAAATCTATAAAATACACACGAAAATTTTTAACCCATTTATATGTACAAGGATATTTTCTATCCACCGCATTTCATTCTTTTAGCCGATTCAGTTGACGAAGCTTTTCTCACTTCATCTCTTCTGCTAACATCTGTAATTGATGATTTTTCATCTTCTTTCTTTTGAAAATACTCTTCGATTGCCTTCCGTCGATCCTCATCAGTAGTTTTGGCAAAACCAAAAACACTAGACCAGTCAATTACTATGATTTAGAATTTTTATACAAAAACTCCTTTGCTTTTGGCTTCAGTTTCCACCAACCCAAAAAATCCTTATCACTAGGCACTAGGATTACATTCAGGATGACGCACACTGACAACTGTGTGGTTTTTCTGGTTGCAGACAGGGCGGACGGACTTGGCCGCAAATGGGATTTTTAGCATGTGGTGTCGCATCATGCATTGCCCCAGTTTTCTCTAT
>JAQIXW010003724.1:0-12676 GCA_034700685.1 Willowsia buskii | reverse complement strand
TATAAAAAACATCACTAGTGGTAGCAATGAAAGAGGCAAGACAGGAAATAAATATGGAATCCTTTTGGTGAAAAAAAAAGAATGAAAAGCTGAGAAAAGTTAAGGATGTGAATCCACTAAGATTGCTAAAGCAAGACGTTACGGTTTTCTGGAGCATGATGATTTTTGAGCTTTTATATTTTTTCAGTGTAAAGATGAGAAGCATTTCATGAGTATGAGTACCAGGCTTACTGTATGGTTATTATTACGAGCATGTACAAACTTGAGTACTAAAATTCATGAAGTAAAATACATTAGTACATTCTAGGCTTGGGCATCTTTTTATTTGTTTGGATACTGTACTCTTCTATGTACTCTGAATATGTATCATATTCCCACTGACATGTAAATAAAACTGTTGATAAGACTTTGACAACAAAGAGGTACTTCATAAACACTAAAAGGGCCATCGTATTGTGTATACTGTTTTAAAAGCTCCAACCTCTGCAGGCAAATACTAGAACTGATACAAACACGTCATACATTTACATAACAAATTTATATTTTGCTTGATTAATCATACAGACACAGGTAAAGTAGATTTTTTTCTGCTTCTGTTAATAATACTAAACAGTAAGTAATACGTGTAAACGTGTGTCTGCTTGTCACTTCAAAATGTATGTGTTGAGTTGTGCAATACAGACTAAAACTTGGAAAATTTATATGGTCGGAGATAAGATTTCAAAGATAATAAAAATACTTGTATGCCAAAGCGCAAAAAGGCAAAAGATTGTAGAAACAACTTTTGTAGACATTGAAATTCCTGCACCTAGCGAATAATTCTGTATAAAATCACACTTGTTTGTTCATTCTTCATAGAAATTAGAACACGGTAGATTTGAAAGCAATTGTGCCAATATCGATCTAATCAGAAGAACTAATGTTTTTTAGCTAACAATATCACATTTTGAATAACTTCACATCATATGCCTAAACTTTCAAAATGTCAAAGTTTTTGGCCTAACGTAAAGGACTATTACAGTGAAATAATTATTGACGAAATGAATAGGGAATAATATTCAGTTCGTTTTAACGCTAAAAATTTGGCGACTTCTTTTGTTTGCTTTCGCCAGCACACGTCGACGTCAATTCTCGATGGAAGTAGGTAACGAAACATATGTCGGTATTAATCATGCATTAATCTATCCATGCTTGGTCTATGTAAGTGCATGAATAAGTTAACACAACTCATTTTTCCGTTTTGCTCGGAATAAATAAAATATTACACACAGTCTTAGAAAAAACACATTCGCAATATTCTTTGAATATATTTTTTCAACAGCTAATATTAAGACTTCAGGCATATTCAATAGTATTTCCTCCTTTGGTAAATAATAATCTTTTAGTTTCAACCCCAATTTGGTTTTGCGCACAAATAATACTACTACTCCCATCCTTCTTTAAAACCATCAAAATTTATCAAAGCGTAAAAAAGACGGCTCAGTTTTCAAGCCATATTTTCCGCATTGCATGTTATCAAGTTTGCTGCTGGTAATATCCAACTAATTTTTCAGTTGAATACATTTCAGATTTGAACGGCAAGTCTGAAGATGTTATTTACTTTATATAATACGATGAGGAAAGACAAATATGCTCGAAACAAGTAGTTCCTTTGTAAGCTAATAAAACTCAACTGATACCAATAATATATGAAATATATAAATATTATACTTTCTCTTCAGACCTTATGCCAGCAATAAGCAAATTGAAATTCACTGGGGAAAACAGCATCCACTGCAAATTTTACGTCTAATAAACACTTGAAAAGTCAGTTCAAATGTGAGAAGGGGCACAAAATACTAGAAGATATAAAGCAACAATTTTATTAAAATCCTCGGTACAACAAGTCTCGATAAACTATCTGACTATTATGCATGTCACAAAAATGTCCTCAATTTTTTGCCAATTTTTGCTCCCTTCCTTGGATTTAAAAAGAACAGACTTGCTATTAAATACATAGACTCAATACAATATAGCATTGTATCGCTGTACACAAGGATAGAAACCAAAGTAGCTTACAGATACAATTTAGATAGTAGCCTTGTTGCAATTCATCGAACAAACAATAGTTCAACGTGCAAACAAATAATTAAAAAATTAAGTATTACAAGGACTGTGTAGCTGTATTGGTAGCAATTTGATTGTATCATCAATAGACAAATACAATCGAGAAGCCTATCTTAGAGACTCCTTTACAGTCATATCTCACGTCACCCCAAAGTTTGTAAATGCTGTATGTTTATTCGTGTAGCACGTCTGGATCGACAGCTATAGCTATTTGCGCATTTAAGAACAGCTAAAAGTACAATTGGAAATAGAAATACTAAATTAATTCTGAGAGCCTATATAGCATAATACGGAGACAGACGGTCGGACAGCTACACTTTAAACATAATGTTACAATAAAATTAATATTTTGCTTTCGTTTTCAGTTACTTAATAATAGCTATGAAAGCAACAATAAAATGGTAGAATGGGTGAATATTATGCCACATGCTTCACTGATGTTTTGTGTACTGCAGAGAATTTTTCTTATGACTGCATAAATACATACAAACCATATTTATTGTTATATATTTGTTTTATGTTATACGCATATCCAAATCTTTTAACGAGACGGAAAAAAAGCAGCGTCGTGGGTTGATGTTTTTATTACAAGAGTAGTGGCAGTAGTAGTGGTGGCAAAAGGGCCATACAGGCTAGGAGGTATAAAAGAGTGAGTGATGAGTATCTATGGACTGAAAGCAAAGACACTATACACCACATAGGGATCATGCTATAAACGTTTTTCAGCCTTCAAAGCAGCATTGTGTACTTTTTGTTTACCAAGTACTTTTGAGCAGTAGACTGACAGGCTTTGGAAAGCAAGCGGAACCCAAGTCAATTCAATTCTTCCACTTGAGCCACTGGATCACATCCCAAATGTTTATGGTGGGTAAACAAAGCTCGTTTTTATTATTGACGAGGACTTGGACGTGGATGATGAACATTATCATCAACTTCGTCTGTAAAGACACACGCTTCTTTCCTACGCTTCTGGATTGTTGGATGTTTGGTCATTTTACAACTGTGTACATTTCTCTGCTTTCTTCTGAATTCTGCCCTGATGAGATGAGAAAACGTAAGCTGCAGAATGCTCACATAAACGCGCGTTATACACTTCCATTCCTGGAAATAAGAGTTCTACTGTCAAACATCGCCAGTAATACTTTGTATTTTAGTCTCGTCCAGTTGCAGTCAATTTCACAAAGGTAAACTCGGAGAAAGCGAAGAAACAAAAAAGTTATATGGCAAATATGTAGAGATACGAAAACTATATAGAGCCTCCCATGTGACCTCTGAAAGCAAATGTATGGAATGGAACAACGTAGCTGGAAGCGTCTTTGATTTTTATCTTCATATCATTTCAAATTTTGTAAACATAGACTTTTAGCATGAGAGTTTATATATTTGTTTTATGTCATGAATGTATCGTGCACGTATTGTTGCAAAGTGTGAGACTGAGTTGTGAACTAACTTTTAAAAATCCAAATCCTCTGCAATATCATCTAAGAAGCATTTTGCAAAAAAAAGTTGCTTTTCTATCTTTTATTGCACATTATCCTCTCCTACTGAAACCAAAGGTGACCACGAATCATAATGAAGCATTCGACGCAAGTCGGCAGAAAGGAAAAAAAAATTGGAGTCATGCTTTCTTTTAGAGTCAACTAGTCAACACTGCTTTTACACTTACAGCAATATACAGTAAGTGCTTTACTACTTTCACTGTCACCTATAAACATTAATGGCATGAATGTGTATTTATATGAACGTAAGAATTAAGCTCGGACAAGTGCAATGACAATGCAATATAAATTTGTGTCTAGTAAACTAGCAAACGAAAATGCCTTCTTGTTTCGTATCAGTACAATCGAGTAGCAAACACAAAACCAACCTTCTAAGCCTAACCTCGTAGGAAAATGCAATAAAAGAGATTGAAGCACTTTGGAGTTTTTGGGTGATTAATTGGTCCATTATATATAAGTCCGACCAAAACTATATAGCTTAGTCTTTTGTGTCTCTTTACCTCTGCCTCTGCGTTTAGTCATTTAGAAAGGCCCCTCACACAATAAATGTATTATCAGAAACGAAAGCAATGCAATGAAACAATCATGCGTCTTAAGCAACATATAGGCGGCTTTACCTTCCAGCAGGTTTTGATTGCCATATCAGTCAGTCAGTCATTCCGGATTTTCGCTAGTTTCTTCTTAATATTTTTCCTAATACTACCTCTGGTGCACTACTATAGTGGTTATTTGGCGATGCAGCCTTTGTATAGTTTACTGAACAACAGAGCCTACAAAAAGTTTTATGCCTACATGATTTGCTTCATTTTTATGGCTAGTAGTGTGGTGATAATATGCACAGAGAAGATAAACTGGATGTCGTTCGTGCGTTCGCGTTCCCTGGTTCTATTCTGTCCCTCTTTTTGACTTTGTTGAATGTCTCCCGGGAGAGAAAGTTTACGTGCTAAAGTCTAAGAGTAGAAGGCTTATACTCCTCCATCAAACTGTGACGCATCATCATTACGTACACATCACCTCGTCAGGATATAAACATAAAGTTGCATGCAAATAGAATACTTAATGCGCAACACCAGCTGAAATGCCACATTGAAAGACAATATTATGTGACTTAGGAGTAGGTAGAAACATTTCTGCTTGTACCCTTGCCTGTCTGACGAAAAACCGGCCTAAAATCTAAATTTCGTTTTTTTTTTTCGACAAAAAGCAAAGCTGTAGCATGACAAAGGGAGTAAAGACTTATGGGGGCATTGTAAGACATCTAGGTTTTTTTGCCAAAAGCATGCACTTTAGTGTGTAGTAAAACTGACCTGTTCTGAAACCAAACTTGAACTACTCGCATATCAAGTCCGGTGTCTTGGGACAACTGCTCTCGAACATGACGTGCAGGCTTGGGACTAGCATTGTAAGCGCTTTTCAAAGTTTCAAGTTGTTTGGCTGTAATTGTAGTGCGTGGTCGCTTGTTTGGTGTATCACCACCGGAATCCGAACAACCGTTTCCATCTGCAAGTGTTATTTGCACTATTAGGGAAAATATAGCCAAGGAGTCTTTATATCACAGAGAAACAGTTGAGTAGAAAATCACAAAAATTCATACCTTTAGCCTTTGCTGTCTCATAGTCTGTTTTACATACGAGCTTTTTGTCTTCCATCAGATAAAACTCGTCTCCTGTGTTCAATTGCCTGCTACAAAGAATGCACACAAAGCACTGAAGATGATACACATTGTCTTGAGCCCTTCTAACCACTTGATTCGGAGGAATTCCTTGTTCACATCCGGCACATCTTGTACCAAATCTTCTGCAACCGAAACAGAACGATAACATGACATAAAGTTTAAATGCCCAGATGAGATTGAACTAAAAAAAATTGGGATAATATTTGGGTAAAGTTTAGTAAGCAATATTGGATCAATAAAATGTAAATCTAATTAAAATTGATATTATATACCAATAATACATTATTAGAGGATAATTTTATAGGTATGAGCACATTTTGTATATATTTATATTGATTTGAGTAATGAAAGAGAGTACAATAAACATCCAAAATTTACTTCGAACTGTGTGGAATGGCATACTTGAAAAAATCTTCTTTGCAAAAGAGTTGTCCATTTTTTAGAAAGCACTTGTCAGCCAGCGTGGCTTCGCATTCGACACACTTGAGGCAGCGTGAATGCCATGTTCGATCCACCACTTTCAGGATAAATCGATCAAGAATCATTCCTTCACAACCAGCGCACCTTGGGATTGTCGCTGAAAAAAACATAAAGAAAATTGAACAAAATTACCTTGCATCATTTGAAATACATTTTTCTACATCTAACTGTACAATACTTTGGACAATACTTATTAATTATTCTTACAAACACAAAGCAAATTTGTCCTGAGCAAACCCATGAAAATTTACACCGGTTTTTAAAGACAAATATAACGGAACACTCTGTAGCAGATTGGATGAGTCAATATTTTTTAAATAGTATATAGTCTAATAAAAACACTATCCTGCCACTTTGCACTTTATTGCCAGAATTTCACAAGAAAAAGTTGTATCTATTTATAGAAAACTTTAATCAGACATTATCTGATTGTGGTGTAAAGTACTCAAGTATTCTTTTTTGTGATTAGAGATTACTGAAAAGGTAACGCTACGTTTGGTCAGCGCAAATCCATATAATAATTTACCAAGGAAAGTATGCATTTACTAATTCACGATATAGATTAAATGATCCCCCAAAAGCAGAAAGTCTGACCATAAAACCATGCTGCAAAATGATCCCATATGTACCCGCTGACAAGCAGTAAATGATAATTATAACTCTCTTCTAATTCGACTAAATACATCTGCAACCAAGCTACTCCTCCCTCGATCGTTCCATGACTGCGTGCTGTATGTAACAATCATTGAATACCAAATGTATAGATGATGCAAAGGAAACAATGAAATGAGAACAGTAAAAAGTGATACGTCGCAAATGAGCATAGTCAAGCAAAATTGCCACTTTGACTAAAAGAAATATGCTTGACAAATGAAAGTAAAAGAAATTTTCTTGATTTTAATAATTTTGAAATTTATACATACAAACAAATGAAAGTTTTTACCGGAAAACTGTTATGCTGAAAGTTATAGTGTTATGTGCCATGTTCAATTTAACTATCTCAGTGCATAAATCGAATCTGTTTATGTACATTTTCCAAATTGAAAGTCCTTTCTACCCTTTATTGTCTGTTTTTCTACGTATGCATTTGGGCATAATACTCACGCACATTCATCATTGCCGATAATACCCTTTTCGTGGACGGATGAGCTATGAGCTCCCCATTCGTAAGCCCTTCAAGGGATTTACTCGAATATGTACCATGAAAAAATTAATGTGCCAACAAGCCACTGCTACTCCTTTTCTGTACTTTACGTTTCTCTACCTCTATCAACAACCCTGCCTAGTTTACAAAAAAAAAGAAGTGAATGAACTGGTTGAATCTTCTGCATCTACTTTTGTTGTCGTATTTTTTTTATATCATCAGCATCGTCATCAGTACGCAGCCAGCAGCATTGAACTGACTACAGTAAAAATGTGGAAAGCTAATATTCTAACTTTTTCTCCTATGGTTGCTGTATCAGTCAACCTTGTTGCTCGCAATTTTTATCTTTATCCCTATTCCCAAAGCAAAATCAGGAAGTTCAAATAAAAAATCCTTTCAGTTTCTTATTATAATAATTTCAGATGCGTATTTACTATGTGATTTGGACGTATGTTCTATCTAGCAGTAGGCATATATACCGATATATGTGTATAGATACATACAATTTTGCTACACGCTTCATATAGTGATAAGTAATGGTAGTGTAGTTCAGTTAGATACGTGTAATATGCATCCAAGTTTATTTTATTTTATTCCTTTATAATTTCATTAAAATTCCCACTTCAACTCAACCTATCATGATTTTTCCTTGTCGGCTACTTACATACTACTACAACGTACGTCGATCCTGCGTTTCGTCTTTTGCAGTCTCCAGAGACTGGAAGGCTAGCGAGTAAATAAGACAACGAGAATATCATATAGAAATGGTTCACAGAGAAATGTTTGCAGACGACTTTCACAATGTTTATCGTTTGAAGCAAGTAATTTTTATCATAGAAACAAAAGACACTATAGTTTTATACAATATATGGGTAGGGTATATTCACAAAGATTATTTTTTAACGGAAACTGGGTACTCCGATTTGTTAAAAGAGGGTGGAAGACAAAGCGACTAAAAAATCATATGCATGTTTCTCTGAGGTAATTTGTACAAGATTGTGATTTTTTTGCCTTTTAAATAAAAGCAGGAAAGCAGTCTTACCATTTTCCTGTCAACTAACTGTGTTCCGTTGAAAGTAAAACAAACGGTCGTCCCCAAGAAAGGAAAATTTAAACATGCCTACATACAACGAGCACATCTCGGATGACTTCAAGACAAATGGCTTATTTTCTACTTGATATGCCTACACACATGTCTAATTTTTTATGTAGATTCATACTTTCATGCACTCATAGAAAAATCCCTTTCTCTCCTATTTTTAATACTATCACATCGACTTTACTTACTAGCTTCTTTTGTCTCTTCATTATATCTCAGCTTTTCAAGTCGTTGACTTGCCTTTTGGCATTCCGCTTTGTTATTTCTCATCCGTTTACATGCAATCCTTCCCTTTTCAAATGTGTACAGTAGTAGTAGTGTGCTTCACAAGGTCTCAAAGGGATTCAGATTCAATTTATACTTCATTTATCTGGTACAGGCAGAGTAGCGAAGGCTTAGTTACGTGTTCGTGTACTCTTTCACTCAATCTTCTGGGACTATTCGCTTTGCTTCCCTATTTACCTTTTTAAAATTCTTCTTTATCTCTCTCTCTTCTCTCTCTACCTTACAGAGAAAGTACACACAGCGCTCCTTTCATTGCTTTGTAAGTATTTAATGAAGCGTTTTAAATGAAACGTAACACGATAATTCTCTAGTTCGCGACATGTCTCTCTCAGGGAAGCTTCTTTCTTTTCTACAACCAAACGTTAGTCTGCTCAGATTTATTTCTCGCTGATAGATTTATGCATATTTCCGGTCCAACTTTTCCCATCATCAATAAACAATACAACTACTTGTTAAAATGTTAGAGTATTTCCCTTTTCTACGGAAATGGATGCTTCACTTCACTTTGAAATTAGTGGGGGTGGTTTACAGCGTGTGGTCACAAGTATTTTACCATTGTGAATAATATGAGATATTGTTTGGTGATACACAAACAAGGAGTTGGGAGAAAAAACGGTGTTGGTACTGCCTTCATTTCCTGGCCACGTGTCGGAAAGTAGTTCATGAGAAATTATGTATAAAGTACACCTTAATCTACCATTGATGGCAGACATCACCACTACATTAACAAATTATGCTAACTAATTGCAGCTAAATATTTAGATAATACTTTTCTCTCAAGCAAACGGACGTCATATGAATGAACAAAATTTACCAGTGATAATAATATGTTGTTCTAGAATGGCTTCACCCTTTCCAACAAACGATAATGTATTATTTAATGCAGTAGAAAGAAGGAATAGGACAGAAAATGCCTGAGAAAAGAATGCATTATCAATAGCACGCGGCTCTACTTGTCGAATGGTCGTGTGCGCTGTGTGGTTCGCTGGTGGTTTCAAAGGGATTTGTTTATGTTTCCATAATTCAAATTCCTTGCCGTACATCCGTAGACGTTTGTTGGTCACGTGTGCGACTTGTGTCATTACCCATTGTCAATCACATTGTGTATAAAACTGGCCTTGCCAATGGCGCATCCAAATGATGAGGTGTGAGGTAAAGGCTTGGGAAAACTGAAAAACTTTGAATACAGAGGAGTGACAAAGGGAGTGACATTTTTCATTAATTTGTAGTGCCACCCAACCCAATATAAAAAGATCAGCATTTACCAGTTCTTTCGTACTGCAAGTTACTACATTTTTAGAGTATTACAATTCGCTAAAATGCGTTTCCAGAAATATTTGCAATAATTTTTCTCATTTTCTAATGAGCACATTGATGATAGCTAGTAGTGCATTCACTTTAATTTACTTAGCCATCATCATCCACATGATAAATGATTTTCAAAACTACTCTACTTTAAATATTTGCTTTTGGTGTCCCGACCAGTTCATTTTTATTAGGGTAAACAAAAAGTACATTCTAAACTCGAAAGCTTATTTTTATGCTTAGAAAGTCAACCCTTTTACTTTTACCTAGGTACTATATCTCCCATTGTGTCCTCAAGTCGTGAATATTACTTTTGTCAAGAGAATATTATTTTTTACTAGTGAATGTTAAAATGATCACCAGTATCATTCATAATATGGATTATTTGAAGTGGCATCCAGAGACAAATTTCAGCCTTGCAGGGACAACATTGAAAAGGGACAAGAGTTTTTAAGCACACAAATCAAAAGCTGAAAGTATGAGTGTGTATTTACCGATTCTTTTTATTACTCACTCGCTAGTTGAATTCGTCATATGGATGATGAGCACGATGATGTATACGATCACGTAAATGATAAAACACAACAATAAAATGCATTAACAAAAGTCATCCTTCCTACAGGGAGAAGAAAGGGGAGACAATCATTTAAGCGATGATAATTCAACGACAAGGGTACTTGACGAGCTTTTTTAAATGTTTACACCACCCCAGCAGACTGTATTAGCAGCATCGGGGAATTGGGAGTTTGTTATAATGTTCATGGCACTTAGCTGCTTGATTATCTCATTGTTTGCTTCGAGTGACAAGTTAGAGAAGCATCACTGGTTCCTTTCACGAAGAAGTGGAAAAGGGACATTATTTTTATTGTATCACTGTTTTCTTTCTCGAGTCCCTTCGGTACACTAATTTTCTATCAACAAGTGAGATCAGATTATCAGATCAACCAGATCAAGATCACGGATACCTGATATCGCATTCATAAATATAAATACATTCATGTTTGAATAGTTGAATCGATGCATATGTATTTGAATCCGAAATAATTGTGCCAATATGCCAAATAAAATTATTGCTGCAATTTTTCAGTCAGCAAAAGTTTTGTGACATGATAGTTTTTGCAACATCGTAATGTGTGATACAGAAGAAGACTTTCTTTGCTCACTGCAACATATTAAATATGATGAAAGATAGCGTGACACAGTGAAAAGTAATAAGTATTAGGGAAGTTAAAACTGAAACTCGTGCCGTCAATAAAGGAACAGGTGTTACATAACTCATTTCTCCTTTCTGAATCTGATAACGCTAACGATAATGCAATACGTCGGCACATATTAGGGTAGGTTGTTTTATGGATATAGTAAAAAATACCATGTTTAAGCCAAAACATGAATCATGATGAAAAGAACTAAAAGCTTCATATACTTTATTGGTACCTTTTAAAACCAAAAAACTTTGAAATAATGAGTTACTGTGGAAGGTATAAAGAGGAAGTATTCAAGTATAAATCGAGCAGAATCATAATATTGTGCAACAATGAACATTTTCTTGCAATGCCGCATTGGGTGAAGGGAATGGATTACTGATACCATGCCCTATCTGTTCCCCTTTCCCAGTGGATTGCATTATGTATCACGAAGCTCTCATGAATGAATGCACATGTAGATAAATCGTATACCTGGTTTGGATAAATCTTTGCGCTATGTATTTTACAAAAGAAATGTTGCTGGTTAGATGGTCTGCTTGGCGCAGCAGTAAAATGGATATAATTTTCTAATTTATTAAATGACTCCCGGTGTCCTGATGACTAAAAATGTATTAAATTGATATTTTTGATCTATTTTGAGTTAGCTTGTCCATGCCGTATGTATACTTGTGTTTTGTGTTGCCATTGCATTGCATTGTCTATCAGCTTGGTGTGTACTGGAAGGGGTTGTTGAATGCATGTTTGTGTGTGCGTGCATATCAGTGATCTTATGCTCATTGTTTGTAATGGGTAATTCCAGTTCTTGCTCATCTGTTCACTTTTAGGCAACGAGATTTTATCACCTGATATCACGCATGGTTGAAGATTATTGCAGGTATTTTCCCCTGATCCTGATGATGACCATACACCTCAGCAAACTTTTAAAACATGACTAAGAAGAGTGAGCATTTTAGATTCCACTTTGGGCAAGGCAAAACAAAGGAATAATAATATGATGTGTATTGTTCGATGTATAAAATGAAACATTTGTTCAAAAACAAGAGCTCTTTCTCGTGTGTGGCAGCTTTCTTTTAAATCTCCTAAATAAATAATAAAGACTTAATTTTCAATTTTGCAATGCATCTTGCATAAAAATTATATTGAGAATAGCAATAATTTTACGCGTCGGTTTGAAAGATTTATTTATTTAAAATACAACATAATAATCTCACAAAAGATATAATGTTTGCCAGTTGTTCATTCGTACTTTGCCATTCAGCATTTATAGTTTGGTAAAAGTTAGCCATAAAGAAAGGAAACCTGACAGAGGAACTTGCCTCAAAAATTCGGGACGCGGATGGGGCCAGCGAGAGAAGCTTCCACAGACAGATCAATGAAGGAAACCCCTCTGTGCCGTCATTAGTCTAATGACTTTTCCTGACAACAAAAGCAGCCCTTTATGTTCCGATGTTGTTTTGGCTTCAAGAATATTAAGCATGCTTAGCATTGTGCATGCAAACATGTATATTTATATCTTTTCTCTGTATATTAAGAGACAGATTGCCATACATCTGAAAGTAGTGAAGAACGAATGAGTAAACCTTCAAAAAGCTAAAATGTAGAAGAGTTTGTGTGATGTGATGCATGCATGGGGTTGCATATGGCCTGCATTTTGCTTTCTGATTATCTTATATTTTTTGACACAAAGGCGTTTTCCCTTCTTTTCACTTTGGAACTATTCTGCAGTTCTAGATACGAAAAAAGGAAAGCAGATCAAGTTTTGATGAATCCGTCAAACAGCCAAATGTGAAACGTGAACATGACCACCGTATCATCTTAAAAACCACGATTGTCTGTTATCGGGATTGTTGGATAATTTTCCTGTACGAAGGACTTAAA
>JAQIXW010003723.1:0-12679 GCA_034700685.1 Willowsia buskii | reverse complement strand
TGAGAGGGGTTCATGGGGAACATGCGATTATTTCCTCAAAGATTAAAATCCAATATTTTGCAATAGCATCAATAATCTTAACTATATTTTTTCTTAGTTTTGCCTTAGCTCACAAACATTCGTAACAATTGATATTCAGTTATGCGCCCACACCATGTCTCAGTCGAATTATCATTTTATCATGTTTTCCTTTTTAAAATACTTTTGAGAAATAAGTTAAATATGTTTTTGTGGTTTGACGTCATCTTCAACTAACGACGAGAATGGTAATAGCCAAAAAAGAGAAATGTAGCACATATATTTATGTGTGTACGTAGTCGCCATTCTCCCGGACAGGAAATCCATGCGCTCTCTCTTTCGTTGTTCGTCTTATCCTCTTCTTGATCTCTACCATTTTTATTTCGTCAGTTACAAAATATGTAATTCGTTTCTGAGTATAAATCATGACGATTAAAAATAGTGTAGCAAGAAAATTTTAAAGTAGCAAAAAACGAAAATATCATTTTATTTTTTGTTATGAATGGATTGTAACTTACTACAAGTTAATCGGGTTCGGAGGTAATTTTCTCGCTGACATGAAGTTGAATATGCCAAAAAAGAGGTACATTTTCCCAATCTATTTTGACGCTATAAATGATACTAAAAAATCTTAACGTATTCACTCATTTAAAATATCAGCTTACCTAAAACCTAATCTTTGATCTGGTCTTAGACAAATTGAAGTTGGGCTTTTATAACTCATTAAGGAATGTTCATGGTGGAGTAGAGTTAGGAATGGCCGCAGTGCTGTATGATTATCACTATTAAAATTATTATCAGTTTGGCATTGATACTATGAAAAAAATGAAGAAGAGCAAAAGCGCAACCAAGAAAAACGTAAGAAATCATTTAAAATCATATACTACCTGTGAGCATGAACATTGCACATCATCATTTCAATCCAAAATCCAACATTAAAAATATTTGTACGATTAGTCTGCCTGTTTTTGACCCAAACTGAATATCGCATAGCGTATTCCACAATTTTACTGTGAATCTCATATAGGTAGTTCGTGAACTAATGTTGTTAGTAGGCATAAATAAATGACAAGGTGAAAATTACACAAAAAATACTATGAAGAAGCTCTGCTAATAATGACGAGAGAACTTAAAATAAGTGGTTTATATATGAGTGTGGACTACAGACTTATCATCTGACGATGAGCAGGAGAGCATCCTTGACAGCTAATAGGAGAATTCTTTTTTTGTTGCGGCCACTCTATTGTTTCTCCCTTGTTAATAAATATGAGCCCCTTCTACTTCTTCATTATGAGAAATTTTTTGAGGATTGTTCGACAGGAAATGGCTAAAGGATTATATCTACCTATTTACTTGTCTTATATATATTTTTAGTTGAGAGTTTTGTGAGCTTTTATAATAACTTGTGAGTTTTTATCTAACTTTTTTTTTGCTGCTGATTCATGATGTTGTACACTATTATATATTTTTCTACTAATTTCCCCATCATGCTCATCATCCCCATAATAAAAATTAGTTATGTATATAATAATGTTATTGTTTATGACCATTGTATATACTGTGTGATGAGCTACTGATAAAAAGCGCAGTAGTAGGAGCAGTAGTCAGTGAAGCTATAACTGCGCATATGATTATGATATGATGACTTGATGACCATAGATGCATGCATTCATTATTATTATTATGAATATTACACTAAAAATATGTATAAAACCATTACCATTAGACATTAGTCAAGTCAGCAAAAGAGATTTAAGTGCCGTTTTTAGTGCTCCCTTTTGTGGAACAACGAGCAGATATGAACCTACAAATTATAGTAGCAAGAAACAGAAGAAAATGCATAAAATGCCATATCACCAATCGAAATCAGTCTAGAGAGGAGGATGAGAATAGTGAGGGAGGTTTTTCAAAAAAAATAACTTATTTTTTGCCAATTTTGTGAACGAAATGGGAAATGTTATAGTTATGATGACGGCAGTTAATATTTTTCAGTTTTTATTATTGTGGATGCACATGAACGACTCTCTCAACCTCACACACTACTACTCATCAACTTCTCGGCAGAAGGCAATAAATGCAAGCGGGGCGGCGGTGGTGGTCGTCAGTCCCAGTCCACTCGAATAACACTGTAGAAGTCACAGAGGTGTATAAAAATAGTGAAGTAGCAAAAATTGCTACTCATTAGCTCGTGTGTGCAGTGGACTAAAATAGTTGGGAGTTGAGAGAGGGGTCGGTCAGTCAAGTATTCATGCATAGACAGTCAGTAATACTCAGAGAAGTAGTCACAGGTGCAATATCGAAAATGATTTGGGATTTCCTGCGATTAAAGCACATTCATAATAATATTTCATACGAGCAGTCAGACTCCGTGGCGATGTGGTTAATGGATGGTGGTAAATTGCTGCCGTTATAGAGGGTAGAAGAAACGGCTTCCTTTCTTCATAAATATTTCAAGAGAGGGGGAGGTTTTATTCGTATTTTTTTTCGCTAATTGTTATCATAGTTTGCCAACAGCTTTCAAGAGCTAATAAACATTTAGCTGAGTGACTGCTTCTCAACCAACATAACAATAAATTGATTAGCATCAGTTTGGTCATTATTATCAAAGCTTATAATCTACATCGGCGATATGCTCGCATTTTAAAACAGGAAGAAGTTTTAAACTGCCCCGATGTGCATGCAACGTAACTTCTGTTGCAATAGAAATACATTTACGCGGCTAGCGACTCCAAACTGCTGAACATTATTGTGAGAAAATGCAGTTGCATTAATGCATTAAAGCTGTCGTTCCCTGATTTAATGCTATTATTGGTAAACTGCACTGAAAAAAAAACTTTGTGAAAATTCCTCCTCTCAACATGTATTCAGCGTTTTTATTTATTATTATAAGCTGTTGCTCAATTCCATACAAACAAACAGTAGCTTGTAAAAAATCTAGATCCAATCATCTCGCCAACTCCATAAATGATTTATGTATGTGCTTTTCTTTGGAGAATTTTCGACTAATTTAGATGTCTTTTCAGGCAGAAGATTAGACAAAGGCGAGAGCAAAAACATGTTTTTCTTTCCAAGTTGCATATATTGCATAACAACAATAATAACAGCTTACGCTCTTGAAATAATGATAGACTATTCGTCTATCAAAAAAACCAGAAATATTAGAAGAGAAAAAAATCTTGGCTTGTATTCACTTTTTACTACTTCTAGTTCAAGATCAACTATTTTAGAAGCGTGTGGTTTCTACAACTATGCAATCATAAAAGTACACAATATTATTATTGCGTAGGTATTACGCAAACACTAATATGTAATTTTACTCATCAAAGTTAGGTAACACTGATTTATACATTTTTATCAACTTCTCATCATTTTTCAAAATCTGAAATCCAGAAAAGCTGGTCAAAACAAGATAAGGAAATGGAAAGGTCGAGAAACAAAAACAACAAAACAATACAAAAAGGAGTTTTTAATAATAAGCATTTTATACCCTTTTACCTTTCGCCTTACTTACCTAATCTTACAATTAAGATTACTACTAGTAGGTTATTAGAGGCTTTGTGATGAGAACTATATGAAACTAGGTTTTTTCCTCGTTTGTTTACGTCAAAAGTCATGAGAAAAAAACAACTAAATTGAGAGATAACAACATGTAATATTCGGTCGAGAATTGTTTTATAATCAACATTTTTGAAAAATATTATGCAGAGATGATCTGATAGACAAAAGTTATTAAAAATTTAATGCTCATTTCAATTTTGTTTTTCTTCTTCTCAATTGTCCAGAAGTCATCATCACGGTGGAGGTGGAAGCGGGGGCGGCGGCGGTGTTGCGGCAGGTCTAAGAAAACAGAAGCGCTACGTGCAGTGTACAAGTTGCAGCAAGGTGCTGAGCAGCCTGTCAGCCTTGAAGCGTCACATGGAGGACGTTCATTGTGCTCGGATCCAAGGCAAGTGCCTGCTCTGCGGCAGGGTGTACTCCTCGCGTAATTCCCTCCTCACCCACGTCTACTCAGCCCACAAGAAACACCACGACTACAAAGCAGTGGCCAGGATCATCCGTGAGAGTGACTTTGAGCAGTTTGCCACCGCTTAAAAAACGCAAAACAACTTCAAATCAACCATAGCGAAAATTAATGATCAAAAATACCACAAAATACAAGTTTAAAAAGAAGAGAGGAAGATTATCATGTGGAGGAGGAGACAGGCTACGTTTCATCGTTGGGTATTTTTCATTCTCCTCTTCTCATCCACTAAATCAATTCACACGGACATAACATATATAATATCCAATTCGTGTAGTTTTAAAAAAGAATCAAGATATATTTTACATAGGGAAATATAATATATTCCGAAAGATTAATGTAATGTGTAACATGTGTGATAATAATTCATCATCTTCATTTAGGAATAATATTTTTTATTACTGAGTATGATTCATATTGAAAACAACTTAATAATGGGTAGGTGGAAAAAAAGAGGATATTTTTCCCCTAATATATTTATGAGCTTTCCAATGGGACACGACATTCATAAAAATATGACAGTTTTAAAAGGGCATATTGCATTATGTCTATATAACCTCTATTAGAGAAGAAAATGGTCACAAGCGTTTTTTTATTACTATGACTACCATCTTATTAGATACGTGGGAACACGGCGAAAAATTCATGTAATGTAGTGCTTCAACTGTAATTAGTTGCGCTGTTGTTGTCGTTGCCTTTTAATTGGGGAAAAATACATGGGCGAGCATAGGGAATGGAACGAGTGCTCATTTATCATCGTTAGTTATTTTGCATAAAAATCAAATCGACAAACAAGAATGCGGGAATATGCATATGTGTGCGCTATGGTAACAGTGAACAAGTGAGGTACACATAAATGGTGGAACATAATGACTTTTTTGAAGATTTTTAGCACAAATTTGATACGGTTCGAGAAAAAAATATATATGGCGAGGAGGAGGATGGATGGTGAGGTGATGCATGTATATTGGCTCCTCCAACAAATAATAATAAATGAGTGATGACCTTTGATCAGGCACAGCGAGATGAGACTCAAAGATGCAAACATTCTTTGCATATTGCCTTTTTCATTCTTAGCATATCTAAAGCAATAATAGAGCCGTAGTCCTCCATCAGCAGTAGAAGATGAAGAGAAACAATGACCGAAAGAGAGAGAGAGAGAAGAAGAAGAGCGGAATTTTGTGTAATAATTTATTGGAGGGATTTTCTGCGCATATGTACATCTTCGAAAAATTTATATTTTTTAATGGTCAAAGAATAGTTGTTATAGCAAAAGTAGATAGTTTTTTGACTAGTTGCTATAACATCAAGAATAAAAGCAGTTTTTTGAAGTTGAGAAATAAATATATTGAAAAATCAAAGGTGCGGCTGGGCTGTCGCTAGCACAAAATTTCTAGCTGGTTGAAATGAGAGGTCGGTCTCGCGGTCGGCTACATGGCTCATATAATAATAATAATATCCTATTCTACTAGCTGGTTTGGTTCTATATGAGAAATTGAATGATATCACATCTCTCTATTCAATACGCGCAGAGACAAGATTCAAAAGACAACGACAACTACAGCAGCAAAAGTACCAAACAAAATATATAGTAAAGGGGTAAAGTTGCAAATGAAAGGTGAAAAGGGAAAATACCAAATACAGCAGCGCATAAGAAAAATCTGTAATAGTAGTAAGATTTGTAGGAAAAACTAAATTTGTTTATTAGAATTCATTGTCATTCTTAAAGGAAGAAAGAACCGGTATTTCTTACAAATACAATAATGTTTGCCGTTTTAAACAATATCGACCTCTATTTACGCAGAGACGTCCATAAATAAATAGAAATGACAATAAGTTTAGATACGCTATAACCTTTAAACTGCAAGTTTGAAAAGACAGAAATGATTGGATATCGCTAGATTTGCAAATTAATGAAATACCAAATTTTTTTGAGAGTATGCTTCAAAACTTATGTATGTGACTAGAGGGGATATTTGAGAAATGAATGACAAAAGGTTAATTTTCATCTGTTGAGAATTTTGAAATGTTGTGATATCTTGTACAACTGAAGGTTTTAAAAAATGAAGATTTAAACGAGAGACGAGGAGTAAATTTTAAGTGGAGGAGGAACAAGAAGCTAAACTGACATGACATTTTGGACAACTCTTCTCTCTCCTGACCGTTTCAAATAGTAGTTTTGGGTTTTTAGATAGTTTTATGAGTTTCCTTTTAGCATTCTTTGTATTCATCTCAGATTTGTGAATGAGGTGGTGTCTGCGGTGGTGGTGGTCTTTCGGTCACCACAATTTACACTTTGTTATGTTCTTTTCTTTAACAATCAGAAAGAGATTCATAACTAACTCATAACACCAAGCCACACGCACTTAACCGCTAGCTAGCTATATAACATAGCGCTATAATAATAATGCCACCCAAGCCAAACCATCGCTTAATTCATTCTAGTCTAGTGTTTTGTGTGTGTTTGTGAGGAGGATCCACCTCATTGATATTTTTGAGGAGTACATATACCATCACTCTCTTGCAGGTTGACGGGTAGCGAAAGAAAAGAAGATGAGATGACAGAAGAAGAAATGCTTTAAATTACTTTATTACCCATTTTATGGGCATTACAAATAAGTTGGTAGTGGTAGTATTTTTTGGCAATGTCCATCTCTCCCAAGCTATTTCTCTCTGTTAATTACTTTTATAGTTTATGGTACATCCCTAATAGACAGCTCGTTGCGTGTGGCAAACGGCGACGGGGAAAGAAAAACGATGGAGTCGAGTTTATATAGATTTTAATGCTATATATTTTTTATAAATTTAATTTATACTACATTTACAACACTGCTACAATATGTTACACTTGTTAAACATGAGATGAAAAAAATTCAATTTATTTGAAATTTTTGTTATTGTTTTGCTGTCACTGGTACAATAACTTTAGTTTGCAAAACGGTCAGACAGAGTTGAATGCATTTACAACAGAGGTAGAGGTATGCAGTGCACTCATACAGAAACGCTGCAAAAAGTCTTCGTTGTGATCTTCTTTATAAATATGTATGAGAAGCGTATGATTATCAGATAATATGATGATTATTAATATGACGTTGATGATCCATTTACAATTTTTTAATGTTTAATTACAATATTAATAATTTATTTATGAAGAGGAATATCATTACAACGTATTTACATTGGGTCATCCTCGTCGTTACCATGACGACGGCACATGCTGAGAAGCTAACATGACAGCATCGTGTCAGCAGTAGGTCGTCCAAAGATACATAATTAATAGCTAATTCTTAAAGGGTAAAACCATATCAAATTAAAAACTGTCCATGTGAGTGATATCACGGACAATTTCGGTTTGACAGGATGCACTTAAATTGCCTAAGGATACATACATAATTTTAACTGTACATATATATATCTTCACAAATAATCAACGAAACTGTCGTGCGACAAAGGAAGACAATCGATAATGATTTTTTAATAATGTGGTCGGTGATGATCTCTTCTGAAAACTCTTTCTCTTTTTTATACCAAAAATCTATTGAATAATGAGTTATTATTTAGCTATAAAAATAATTAATTTATTATTATTAATATTTTTTTTTCTTTTCATGAGACAAAGTCATAAAAAGTCAGAGAATAGGAGCGAGAAAGAAGCGTAAATAATATATTACTATAATTAGCATAAAAATATAAAACAATACATTTTTGTACTTATGTAAATACTATTTTTTGTAAAATAAGGTAAGGTATGCTTTTATGATGGTAGCTAACATTTCATAGGTAGGTTGTAGGTTTTAGTTTAGGTCTTCACAAAAAAAGTGATAATTATTTCTAACGGAATTTTTAAAAAGGAAATGAGAGGAGCCAAGCAAATATTTTTAATATTTTTTCAAGAATGCTAATAATTTTTAAAATAAAAGTGCTGACGTTGGTTTCGCTATGGAAGGAAGGAGCAACTTTGTCAACCATTTTTCACGGTAGCTACTGAATTAGCCTTTTAGAGGAGGAGAGGAGCCAGCGGGTGAACTGAACATTAATTTTTGTACTGATCATAAAGCACACCATACAGCTCATCAAGCCCTTTTATGCACAACAAAAGGCAATTTCTTATATTCTTTTTTCTTAAAAATTCCTGACATCATCTTATTCTTTTTTGAATGAAGAGGCTTTACACAATTTTTCGTTCAAGCGACATGACGGATAAATGACAGGTACACGAGATTTATTCGGTCTGATACCATATATCACAGAGAACATTGTGTTTCTTTCAAAAAGGAAATTATTTTATTTTACCAAATTAGCATACATTCTTGGAGATATTTGTATTTTGGCAGAAATGTTTTTATTTCAAGACAGAAAAAATCATACTGCAAAATCATACACACGAAAATAATATCAATATGGCACAGTTCACTTAGCATTAGCAATAATAATTGTTGGGATGGCAATAAAAAAAGTGACTTTTTCTTACGGGATGATGACACAAGTTGCGGGGTTGAAGAAAATCTGTTTTTATGAAGAGTAATGAGTTTTTTGCATCCAATCTTTTCTTTTATTTGGGAACTATTACCTACTTAAATTCTTCATTGCACACACAACTTTTTTACTACCTTGTCGTCATCATTGTCACCGTCAACACCGGTCATTGGTCATTGTTACAAAAGTGCATTTTATGCTTTCTAGGAGAACACACATAGATTCTCTCTTTTGTGAGCTGAATAATTTGCTAGTATTGTGCTCTCAAAAACTCTTTTTTACTCATTTTATATCTAATTCGTCTTTTTTCTATGTCTATCTCGCATGCATGAATCTGATATAGAAAGCATAAAAAAAGGACAAGAAGGGAGGATGATGGTTTGTTGTAATATACGTGTCATGAGAGTGAACTAATGAATTCATGAAAAACCGGTAAATGCTCGTTGACACTTGAGCAATAAATAGTTTATGCGCTTTCTTCACGAAACACGTATCCCAACAAGTCTGCAAACTAGCAAGAAAAGTGCAAATATAATCCTGCTGTTGAGTAGAAAATTATAAGAAAAAAACTTCCAGAGGGCATGCATTTAAAACACTTGAGAAAAATACACAGTTAGATAGACAGATACATATCATCATCATCATCATCTCGCATCGTCATAATAATCAGTAGGTACAACAACGTTTAAATATATACAACAACGTGATTACAATAATGTAGGGCCAAAAGAATCATTCATCTTTCACTTTACCTTGCCTTCGTCTTCTAGCTGGCGAAAAAAAAACTGTACAGATAGAAGACGAAGAAGAAAAAACAGGTTCACGGAATGCCTTTGTCTTTTTCTTCATTCATCTATTGAGTGATATAGGCTTATAGTAGGTATGAAATCGTATAACCCTTTCATTTTTTCGTAATGGTGCTAGTAGCTTGCAGGTTATTATAGGAGAGAGGAGAAGAGGAGGTTTGATAATGTTATGTATCAGCTAGTGTGATCATCCTCATCATCAGCGTTCATGGATATAGCAAAAAATGTAGAATGATCATGATGAAGGTAACAATGTATCTTGTGTGCACAGGATGGAAATCGTGACCAAAAGCGACTGCTAATTGGTTAACGGTGTCTCTCTTGTCAGCCGCAACACAGAGAACATAGAGTCGTAAAGTAACTTTTGCAGCAGGAGCAGCAGCAAGAAAGAAGAGAAAGATATATAGGTAGGTACATTGATTTTGTGTTGTATGAAGAAAAAGAACATTTTTTGGTAGACGAACACTTTTTAAAAATAACGAAGAATAAGAAAGAAAGATTGATAGAGAGAGATGATCAGTATTCGATAGGAGGAAAACGCTGTTATTTTAGTTTTCTTTGTATGCTGGTTGATATGCTTTAGGCGAAATTCTGAAGAAAGAAAAAGAAGATTTTTAGAATATATACCTATATATTCATTTTAGGACACATGTGCATAAGATTCGGATCTCTAAGCAGAAATTTGAAAACATCTAAGGGAATAAGAGGAGAGGTCAATTGGCAGAAAGAGGAAAACATGAAAATGTTTGATTTTTTAGACGTAGATGCCATGTTTTCATGATTATTGGATATCGCAAGTTATTAAATTTTATTAGATTGCTAGCGCCGGATGTCTGTCCATTCTATTAGTCTCGCGCAGAGCAAACATTGTGACCGATTTTCATCTAACCTTAAGGTCAGTACCTATGGCCACAGGTATTAATTCAGGATTATTACTGCAAGATTTCTAGCTATACAATCTTCGTCGCATATTTATTTATTGAAATCAACAATACAGTTTTATTTCGTTTGATTTCGTTCTAATTATTGATGTTTATTGAAATGTATAAAATTGTGGTGTTGGTTTTGATGATGATGAGACGAGGTTGTTGTTGGATCATCATGAATTAAAATGATGATGTGTGTGCGTCACAGCTGCAGTCAGATCAGATGAACTTAACGACTTTTGATGAAGTGCGTTGAAGGATTTAAGATGATCTTTTAGCAAGTTTTTTTAGTCTGCTAGTTAGTTAGATACAATGTAGGTATAGGCATGTAGGTTTTTTTTGCAATCGATTCGATATGAACCAATCAATAGTTAAAATGATTTCTGATCGTGTACACGTACGTACGTGTAAGCATTCCTTTCAAAAGAATAAAAATAATTTGCATAAGATTTCAATTTGTTTTCTTTACAAGAGAATTTATTTATGACAAGAAGATAAGCACTCAACTCTAAAAAGTCAGCCAAAGACTCTTATTCTTGCTATTGCTGATGATGAGAAAAAAATCTGAAATAAATAAGTAATTTACGGGCTAGAATAGAAATACTTGCAGAAATCACGAATAAATTTGCGTGAACAAGCCAATCATCCTCTCTGCCCAGTCGACTGCCACTTTTGTCTTGTGTTTCCGATGAAATATCTCCGTTTTGCATGTTTGCAAGCAGTTTTCTTGCTTCGCTTGACCTTTAGCACTTTTCAGAGTTTTCATTCCATTATTCTCTATTAGTCAATAATACCTATAGTTTGATTTGGTTGAGTAGTAGAAAGTAGGTAAAAGCACAAAGAGCTTCAAGGTATAATTACCAAATAGAGTTTTCATAATAAAAGTCAAGCAAACAAAAACCTCAAGAAATTATGTTGCTTGTGTGCTGACAAGAAATTGGAAGTGTTCCATGAAAAAATGACAATCAAAGAAAAGTTATTTTTCAGAAAATCAACAAAGACTCGATCTAGACAAGACTCAGACTTAACGAACTATGATAACCAAACAAAAAGCAACTTTCTTTCACTGTAGATAATCTTTAGTAACGGTAAGGTATACAAATGTGTGTGATAGCGGATTAATGGGTGGCCAAGCTATATGATCATCATTCTATTAAAAAGATGATAAAGTGCAGTAGCTGGGTAGCCATGCTACGCCTTCATCTTGTGAGTTTTTAGCAAGACCTCGAGACATTCTAGAATAATGTGATGGTATTTTGTGTGAATCCAATAAACATAAAAAAATGCATGAAAAAAAAGTTTTAAAAGAAATAAAATATTTTTAACCGAGATTTTTAAGCAAAGCGAGAAGAGTGTGTATTTAGACTTGATGCATTCGTAAAAGAAGACAACTAAACTAGCTAAAGCTAAGAAACTTTTGTACATTGATTAAACATGACTAGTAGAAATTAAGTAATTAATTTTAACAGGAAAACTGTAAGTGAATAAGTATGAAAACAAGTTCGCCCGAAACTCGCCGCTGTAAAAGTGTGTGCATGTTTTTTAAATTGTACCTAGGCATTTACCAATCCTTGTAAAAAACGTAGTAATAAATAAAAAATATATTATTGTAAATTTTTTGTAGCAATTAGCTTTAATATGATTTGTAAAGATTAATGTTTTTGTAAAGGTTTTGTCAAGTAATCAGCTATAATTACTTTACTTTAATTTTGTACATTTTGACAACTTATCATTTACTTACTTACACGAGAGCATGTATGGTACATTATATGCGTTACGCGTATGAAATATGTTTTAATTTGTAGAAGTATTTTTGGTACATTATGTATGCATAGAATTTTAAGATTTAATGATTAAGTGTATATATTTTATTCATTATGTTTCGACACTTATTTATTGCACTGTATAATCAATCTTTAGTTTAATGACGATAACTTATGTCAAAATAAAGTAAAGCAGTTAAGTAGAATATGAGTTCACTAATCTAGGATAAAAATGGTACGCACTACAGATATCACAAAAATATAATTTTAAGAACTTCTTGTTAGGATTAGGACACATAGATTTTTAGCAATTTTAAGCTGCAATCAAATGGTACATTTAACCCTTTTGATACATAAATATTTCTGCTACTTATTGCTTATTATGGTACACTATGAGTGTTAATAATTACACTTTTGTAAAATTTTACATCTAATTAAATATCTTTGGGCTTAAGTTTTCCAGGTGTCATTTACACAGTACACCGGACTCAACAACAAATATGAATAGCTATCACTAAAGTTAAATCCTGTTGATGATGTGAACATGTTTTAGCTTATTATGCACATTGCACTCTAATAATTAAGTGCATTAGCCCGCAGAACGTTAATTATACATGCTTTAATTGTTACAAATGCTCTAAATGGTACTACATCAAGAAATTTTTAAAC
>JAQIXW010003722.1:0-12681 GCA_034700685.1 Willowsia buskii | reverse complement strand
TTTTATTCTCCTGATTGACGAGATGAAACGGTCAAGTATATCTCATGTCACCCCAAACTGCATACCTATACTACCAGTGAAATAAAGTATAATCCAGAACGCACATGAAATAAACTGGGGAAATATGCGAAAGGAAAGTCATAAAGAAAGCAAACAAGTGTCCATGTGTTGAGCTGCCGCTTTCTCCACATCTTCGGATTGCATTCATGTGCTTACGCACCAACAAGAACGCACCCTTGCTTGATAACACTCTTTCTCGAGTGGAAAAAGCAAAACAGACGAAATCAGAGCAGAGTAAAGAAACTTTGTTTCTCATCATCAAAAACTTCTTGGATGACAGTCAACCTGAGATGCACGAGTAACCTTAGTAGGGTACATCAAAATATTGCAAGTAAATTCAAAAAATTATATATAAACAACCATAGAGAAAAAAGTGGAGATCATACACACAGAGAAAGAGCGAGGCAGAGAGAGAGAGACTACTACAAATCAAAAAGATCCGATTACACAGACTCATTGAACAATCAAAGGTTTATCATTTCTCATGGAGCGGATCATTTTCCCCAGTTTAGTTTCGTATTCCCAATGAAAAATACACATGATACACACTGCAACATGATGTAGTGCTAGTACTATTACTATTTCCATTATTATACAAGCGTACTATTAGGATTTTTGCGAGGAATGAGGAAAGCATATAGTTACAACTCCATTATATCCTTTCATTTTCTTCGCTAATGTGATATTATCATTATATTTCTTGTAATAATGTAGACATTTTTTAATACTTTACTGTACTGTGTCTTCTTCATGTATTGCTGGCTACTGACTACCTTATGCAACCGTCATCATCCAAGATCAGATCAAATCTCTTTTCTTCCACTCTCATTGTCAGTGAACTTGTTTCTTTCTCCTGGCGCGTCTACGTTCCTGTCTGCCTAGCTCACGGTGGTAACATCGTCGTCATACTTACATATTATCATTATTACATAGACAAATTCACTATCAGTTTTATGTGGAAACTTGATACATCTTTTCTTCTATCGTCTTTCCACTTTCTAGATCCGATTACAGTAACCTATACGACTACACAAGGAAATTCGGTCCCTTCCTACATGCCGAACCACATACCGTATCAACGACATATATTATTAGCAAAGTCGACGTGGCAAGAAGGAAATTATACGGAACATTAACAATGTTATCGTTTGCAATGCTTGCGTAATGATTATCGTCAGAAAATTCTTCTTTTTTTGCGACATTCAATGAACTCCTTTTTGCTGCGAATTTATCTACATAAGTATCTCCTTATTAATATAAATTTGAATAAGTTTTATTCGAGAAAAATAAACCACTTAAAAATAATTCGGTTGATGTTTGCAAATCTATCAATGGTACATACCGGGAAACCAATAATTTATCTTTATATTTGGCAACGTTGAGATTCGTCTCTTGAAAGAGGCGTGCAAAAAATATGGTAGTAAAGATAATAATAATTACTCATGTCAAGTTACAAGTTGGCCCTACAATAAGATTAGCTTATTTTCTTTGAGACGTTTGAAATATTATTTACGTATATGTTTGAAAAATGACGATCATGTTGCATTCAGGTTAGTTCTCCATCGTAAAAAAAGCAAAGTTTGTGATGTAACGAAAACGACAAGAAGCTGCCATTTACAGCAGGAAAGGAAACAGTCAATTAGTTTTAATGCGAGCAAAGTTCATACATAGAAGTATCAGTTTACTACATTATATGGTGACGCTCTGCCGATGGAATGATGGATAACTGAGAGAGAATTCTTATACGAGCTTGAAATAGTCATGTTTCATCGACAGCGAACAATAAATACCTAATTAGCTTAAGAAAATAAGAAACAAAATTCATGTTCATTCTCTCAAAAAATAAGTAGGGTTGCTTGTTGCTTTCTTCCTAGACTCTGGTGTTTATATATCAAAAAATAATATTATACCAAGAGGACTACGTGATTTTCAATGCCATAAAAATGAACAAAATCGACAGTGTTGAATTACCCAGGACTTATCTAATCGTAAGTTAAAATGCGGTTCCATATTTGTAGCATATAGAAAATTAGTAAATAAAATCGCTACTGTCTCCACTTACCAAGTTGCAAGTCACTGAGAAAATGGTAATAAAAAGGCAATAAACAGTTTCATGTCAGAGAAAAAGTATTTGAAAGAAACTGAGTCGTAATAACTTTTTAAACCGTAATTTTTACACAATTGCATCACACTAATCCCACTGTAATATTTATACCGTCTGCTAAACTCGAGTGGATGAATATTATTTTTATTTCTGAGAGCGAAAAAAATGAGTCTTATTTTATCATATAATTTATTTTATCTCATGTGTAAGAAAATCCGGCTGCAATAGCCTCTGTTGTAATATCTGGTCTCCGTCCAAGGAGAAGTGAAATACCATAATTGTTGACAATCTGAAGGTTTGCTTTAGCAATATTGTCTTCCACGAAATTTGGAACAAAGATTTTAGCGCTTCGATTGAATTTTAAGCCATAAAAATGTATTGTTTTTTCAAGGAAACATATTATTGTTCATGTTGCTATGTTTCAGATTTATGTCTACTACCTTCATTTGAGTTTTAGCAATTTAACATTTAAACACCCGTTTGTTTCCATTTCGTAAAGTTCTGTGATTATATTGCATTAGTATGTATGAGCATTGGTAAGCACATTGGGAGCCCTTTACATATAAAATCTATTGATTTGCATGATTTTGATGTTTACAAAATTGCTTGAGAGTAAAAGACCAACCACTTGCGTAATTTCAAATATCAACACAACAAGTTTGCTTTCAGCAATTCTCTGAATGTAACGTCGGTGGATACGTTTTTTCGTGGAATCATGCGGATGAATCATGCACTCAGCTAGAAATCACACAGCATGAACGTACTGTTGAAAATTCAATAATTTTGTCGTTTTACTGACTGTGTAATAGATTTAAAAAATCTTTGAGTTGATTAAGATCAGTTACTCGTTATTCGAGTTTTTCTAATAGATACGTCCAAGAGTTTAAAAAATGTTCTATATGAATCATGCACGCCCACGAGTGACATTAAATCTGTGGTAATGCGTTGTTGTGTCACAATCACGCTGCTTGTATTATGACTCACAAGATATCTTCCCGAAATATTCCACATCTTACTTTTTCTTACTAACTTTTCTCTTCTCTTCCATCACTTTTCTTATGTTGAATACCGAATGCGCAATGTACTAATTCGTGTCACAAATATCAGTGCTGAAAGCTCAGGTTTTTGGAATGAAAAGGTGTTGACGAAATTGTAAGGTATATATGTAATTATGAAGCTAGCACAAATAATTAGGTAGCTATATTATTCGTTTTTGATTTTTGTATGAATGGTAGAATATCATTTCTCATGAAAAAAACTAATTCGCGTAACAGCTTTTATCATTTCTAAAGGAAGTCCACTAACCTGAACGAGAGAGTGCTAATAAATTTCTTTTCATGTATTTTTCCTTAGATTTTCAGACTTTCTTTCTGCTTATTTCTCCAATTGTTGGCATATGTAACTCAATCTTCTGCTTACTTGCATGCAGCATTACTACTTATACTGTCAGCTACTCAAGGGTTTCCGTGTCTCCTTTCTGTCTTCTTTTTTGAAAGCAACAAAGCTGATAATAACTTTCAGTGAACATTGATATGATTTGTATGATTTTGTGACATGGTGCTAAAAGGAATAAACAGGATGGCGAACCACGACCCGTGTGATTTCATTCTCTGTTCTGGAAAAAGTGGCTGAAATACAATTACCTATTTTACTCCTTTGAAAATTGCGGATGATCATTGATCATCCTATCAAAATACATAAAGTACTTGGAAAGGAACTTTATTAGCTTTAATGTTCATCGATATACCTAAGTATGAATGTATGTATATTTATATTATTTCTACTACTTTCATCGTATTTATGCTATCAATTCAACAAAATAATTTATATGTTCCATCAAGGAAGCTATTCGATTATTTGATAACGAAAATACAAAAAACTCACAACAGCACTCCATTAGCAAACTTGACTACCATTCAGTCATCTTCAGTTGACTGGTAACAAGAAGCTTACACGAGCAGAATGAACATGTTTTTGTACAGTTTTGAGTAATTTTTTTGTTGTTAAAGGATAAAGCTTCTATTTTTCTCTCTTCTCATTCATGAAACAAAACAAATATCAAACATATCCTCGAAAACACTCAAAAGTTGAAAAGGAAACCACTTGAAAAAAGGAAACATTTCGAAAATAATCATACAAGTAAGCACCATAATGGCATGCTCACAATCAGTATAGCTGTAATGAAAGCTAGGCAACAGTAATAGGTAGCATAAAATAAAATAAAAACGTAATGAACGCAGAGTCAGATTGATTTGCTGTCACACACAACGAGAGAAATGGAGATGGAAGGTAAAAATGCAGAACGCTGTGTGAAAGTATCAACAGCGAATGGGGGAATAAGAGACAAACAGAAAGATCTGTCAAACATGACTACAAAACACGGTAATCACTACAAAAGTTGTCAGGGCAGTATGATGGGGCTTCAGAGAAAATTTGTCAATATTACGTAACATACATGGAGTGATAATTAATGAATCAATGCCTTATATACAGCTTTATATAGTCCCATTCGATATTTATGTACGTTTAATTAATCATCGAGCGAAATCTGATCTGCTGAGATTTTTTCTCTTGTAATAGTTTAAAAGTAAAATGGAACATACATAAATACGACATTCTATAGGTAAAAATTAAGTTACACATAAATCTAAAAAAAAGTACATCAATGCTAAGGGAAAAAGCCTCGTCAACTTTGAACAATTTGTTTCTACTTTGCTCTTTTATCATCTTCCCACATACCCATCATTTTCTTCCACTTGTCTCTCTCCAGAGAGATAACAAGGGAGAGGAGGGGAAAGAGAAAGCACTCTTTTTTAAAGGTGGAAGACATGTTATTATGCTACAGAATGATAGGAAAAAATTGGATTGAATGCTGTTTGACGCTTGCTTTCAAATGTATAGATTTCTCTTCTAATGCTAAACCCACTAAAATTATCTACGTAAAAACGCAGTATAATGTGCTGGTGCGAGGTGGAAGAAACTGTAAACACTTTTTGTTCCTAGGTACAGTTTCTCTTCATACTTCTTCTCGATTGCTCGTCAATGATGACGATAATGCGTTGCATAGCGATCATGATGATGATCAAGCCGAACATGCATAATATACGCTCTTTTGCTTCCTTCACTTGTTTCCCTCCAAAAACAGAAACTGTGATTTCTGCGCTCAGCATCTCTGACTCATGGATCATAAGCATGAACATCATCATCCTGTATGATTATTATTGCGAACAACAACAAATAGCTAGAGAGATGTAAGAGAGGGAGTGAGAGCACCGAAGGCCCAAAAACAGAGAAAATCAACTAATCTAATAATCTTATTATCTCACTTCCTCTCTTTTCTCCCAACCACTTCACCATTCCATCCATTTGCTATCGCTCCGATTTTATCAGCATCATCAGCGTAATTTTTGCTCTCTGAACAAAAAATATAATGCACAAGGGTACTACTACACACGAAAGATAAAAAAACATATAGTTACATTCATTTTTAAGCAGATTTTTACTTTGAACTACATTCATCCTTTTTACGTAACAAAAATTAAATACCCTAAGACCCTTGAGAAAATGAGGTAGAAGACGGAGAAAGTACAAGTATTTTTAACAACAATGATGCGCGCAAAGGGAGATAGACAAGTTAAAAAATAATTCCCTTCCTAAACAGATTTGCTTTATGAGAAACAGGTTGAAAATTTTCTAAACTCTCTTCCATTCTAGTCACAGCGAAAGTAACAAAAAATAAAGAAAAATAGGAAATCTTTGGGGTTTCCGTGTGTACTGTGTACTTATAAGAAGAATATATGTAGTTAACTACACAAATCCGAAATCCTTTGATGGCTAAGTACAAAAGGACGAATGAGTGGACATGAGATATACTTGTTACTACTGTTAACTTTTGTAATTCTGTGAGACTTTATTTTATTGTGATAGGAAAGTATGGAAAGTATGTATATAGCGTATTATATGAAATAAGTTTAGTAGGATTGGTGAGAATGTGGGCATGATAACACTCTAGTAGGATTAGTCTGATAGGTAAATAAGGATAGTTGATCATACCGATTTGTGTCCCTTTTTCCTTTCAGATATAATCGGAGTGAAGTCGATTAGAAGAGTTTTGAGTTTTGTTATGTGATTGAGTGGGAGAAAAAATAGAAAATATTACTATCCCACTTGTATTAATACTATTTGATCTCAGACATTATATCTTCAATAGTTTTGATCGGATTATCTTCGTAATTAGGATCAATGATCATAATGTATAAGTGGGGAATGTGCTTGAGAAAATGGAGAGTTAGAGCTAACATGAGTGTTATTTCTTGGTGCTTGCCTTATTGACCTTTGTTATCACATGGCCCCTTAATTCACTCTTTGGCATAGTGTAATGTATTTTTTGAATCGTCAACATTTGTTTCGTCATTTTTAGGTCAACGTGTTAGTTATTGTTATTGTATGTTTGACTGAAGACATATATCTGGTATCTTTGTTTCTTCTAAAGAGCTATTAACATTCTTGAATATTTGTATGGGTAGCAGAATACCCCAAGTTTGGTCTCCTAGAGTAGATGTTACTACGTGCCCGCCCAAGCAAGCAGGTGGAAACCCGACTCCACCGGGCATTGGTTATTATAAAATTCCATTGCTGTCGAAACGAAGATTCCTCGCAGCTCTACACTACAGTTAACATAATCTCTCAACCTACAGAAATATAATATCTCTCTTTCCATCTTCAGCTAAGTTTCACGTATCTTCTAATGTCTTTCCCTCCACTCACCCTTACCTCCTTCTTGACCAGATCATGAGAACGGAACTTCAAAGGAAAATGTAATTTATTCAATAAAGATATAAAAACACTTTTCTTACAATCTAACGATCATTGTCATCTGTTGTCATGAGATGAGATGACAGAAAAGCCTCACTCAAGATCGTTCAAAGCTTTCCTAAGATTTCAAGAAAAACGGTAAGACGAACGAAGATGGTGAAATAGAAAAACTGTAATGGTTGAGCAGAGAGAGAAAGAGAGAAAGAGAGAAAGAAAGAGAAATGAAGAGTTTTGATGCCTCACTAATTCCCTCTCTTTTCTCCACCAGTCCCCTTCTGCCAGAGAAGCAACAGAAGAGTAGGAAATTCCTCAACAGGAACTTCAATAACCAACAAAGAATATGATCCCCTTTCTCCTTTACCAAGAAACGACGAGAATGATAGTAGCATTTTGAGGATATGATCATGATCTCATGCTACCACTCATAGACTCATGATTATGAAATTTTGATATGGTTATTATTATTAGTATGCTCAGGCATGCTTTCCCCGCCACTTTCACCGCCACATTTTATTTGCATAGCAGCAACAATCAAATAATGATTCATAACATATAAATATTATGTTCCACTTTTAAAACATTTTTTATCCCTACTTGTTTTATGATGATTCTTGGAATGCCTACGTTGATTTTGGTTAGGTAGGACTCAATATTATGGAGAGTATAAAGTGCGGTTCTTTGTTACAAATCGAGTGGTTAACAACAACAAAAACAACTGCGACTACCTAACTGCATGCTGGCTCATGTTGTGCAATAATGACTGAGAGGTGGCAGTGGTTAGTGTTGGAAACAAGAAGTCAGAGAATAAAACAATATAATATATCAAATCGTATCATCAAAATAATAAATACCATCATGAAAACAGCAGAATGGAGGCTATGCATTACTTAGTAAGTGCGTAACAACAATCTGTGGATTTGCTGTCGCTATACTTGCCTGAATGTATTAGTCTGGGCGAAGACCACAGAGAGAGGTGGAGAGTCTCTGGTTTCACAATCAGTTTCAAATTCTTGATGGTTTTCTCTTTCACCTTCTTTCTCCTCTCTAAGGTTATCCCGTCCACCATTACTTTTTGTGTCGATGTCGTGAAGCACACGATACTATTTACTAATGCATAATATATTACAATATCTACTGATTAGTGTGCTGCTTCATCATGCGTTATTACTAGAATCATAATGTTTCACAGGAGAAGTCCTGCCCTGAGATGGTACATTAAAGAATATCTGAACTTTTACAGACATGAATTTTTATTATTATATCATCCTCGTGTAGTTTCATGTGAGCTTTCATGCACAATTATATGAAGGTAGACTTCCTTTAATTAAGGGAGGTGTTTGCGATTAAAATGTGTTACATATTATGCCTTTTATAACAGTAATAATAAGTAGCTACTTCCGTTTCATGAATGTAATATGCACCACTGGAGACAATATTATATGTCATTTAAGTAGAAATGCTCTTCTCTAATAGTGAAATGCAATGCAAAGAAATTTGATGCGACTGGAAATGTTTTCTGTTCATTTTCATGCTTGAGTGATTTTAAACAGATTAATATGATGAGTGCATGCGTTGTTATATGGTAATAATGGCGGGATACATACAGTAAAAGACCTACCAATAGACTGTGCTGGAACTTGTGCTCTTCTTGAGGTGCTCGAACAATTACACCAGTTGAGTTATCGGGTGGCAATCGGGCTGATGAAGCTATCACCCCAGGTGGAGGTGCTGAAGAAGAATGGCGAGTATGGGGAGATGTTGATAGTGTGCATGTACCAGAGGTTGATGACGATAATGGGACTGATAATGCTACCGTTGAGGAGGATCGGGTAAGAAATGTGCTGGATGCGATAGACGGGAATGAAGATGTTGGAATGTAAGTGCTTGACGTGGATGAGGAGGAGGAAGGGGCAGGTGTTATAAAGACATGGTCATCAAGATACTGCTCAGCATTATTTGTTGTATCAGTGCTACTACTGCTTTTACCACCACGACCCAGTTTTATTTTCTTATCTTCCCCACCTCCTGTTGACATGATTGTTTTTCAAATAAGATTGTCAGAACTGTCAGAATTGTCAGACAAAGAAATCATTTTCTTATTGTCACTTGAAAGTTAAGGTTCACACTTAAAAACCCAAAGAAAGTACGCACGCACAAAGTTAAAAAAATAATCGTTTATATACTTTCAAAACTTAACGTTAAGTTAACTCAACTAGTTGTAGCTTTAATTCACTGACCAATTTTTCAAGGAAATGCATGCATACCTACATGCAAAACTGCGTCCTTTATCGCACAAAAATTGTCCCTACGCAAATCAAAAGATCTTATTTTTTCTTAGTTCTGCTCAACAACAAGTTGATATAGAAGAATCCCTTGTAACATTGTAACTTTTCTCTTTCCATCGCACTGTTGCTTCTCTGCCTCTCTCTCCTTCCTCCTTCTTCGCACAACAGCTTGTTGAGTTTTTTGGAATGTTAGTTGGCGTTCGTTGTTGAACCGAAAGCTGCTCACGCTGGAGTGGCAAGAGCTGAGGTACGGACCATGCCTCTATATTCATCAGTCATGTAGACTAGTCTATCCCTTGCATCAGCTCCTCCTCGCTACTGGCACGAATCGGTCTCCTAAGCAGCAACAGTATCAGCACTTCAGACTCCAGAGGAAGAAAACGAATGGATACTAACCTGATAATAATATGGCACTTTTGTACCAACGTGAGTCATGGTGAACGGTATCTTGCCGTTTCTCTGGGTTGTGCGTCGTCTCTTTTCCACTTCAGGAAAGCATGTAGAGCGATCATACGAGAAATAATAAGAAAGGCAGAAAGATAGATATTGATAAGCAAATACTAATACAATATTACAGGAAATTAAGAGAATGTCATATACTTTTAAATCATGGCATTTTTAACTAAAAACTCAGAACTTGAAATAGGCAAATCACAACCACACATATTTTAGATAATCTGTTACGATAGCGTGTCGCAAGATATGACAAATACATACCTGCATAATATTTGTCACTGCCACGTTGGCAACGGCATAGACGATTACTGATGAGATGAGTAATGCTGAATTTAGTTTGGCTACGAAAAAATGTAGTGTGGTACCGATACGATAAAGATTTGTTAAAATTTTGCTCTGATTTTAGGTATAAAATTGGGGTTCTACTTTCTACACTACTCTTAAGAAACAAAAATATAATATTTTCTTGTCGTCCACCCGTCCATGTCTTCTGTCGTGGACAACCCGTGATTTTATAGTATCATAGGTATGTGAACGCAAGAAAAAATGCCAGCTTCATATAGATATGCATAGCAGATTTAGCAGATTTTTGTTTTAATTGGAGTGCAATAAGTTCCTGTAGTGGATAAAGGAGCAGAAGAGAGAGTATAGGAGGTATAGGAAACAGAAGGAGAAACAGGCATTACGAATCTCCTGGAGGTTGGGATACACGAGTTTTACGTGAAATGCTTACTAAAGGAAACTACTAGTTTCAAAAGGCTGTATGATGTAGGAATATGGAATGAAGTTAAAGTTTTTTTAAAATTCTGACAGATAATGAATTTGGTTTGGAGTTTCATTTTCATGTACTACATACTGATATGATGTAAAACAAAAGTTGAACAATTGAATGCTTTGTTAGTGTTCCCGATGATACAATTCAATTTTCAATTTCATAGTAAATCAGTGTTTGAGTTGAAAGCATGTATGTGAAAGCAGTACAACAAATGAAACATTTTGTAAACTTATAAATTTGGGAGCGTTGAAAATGCCTACTGTTTCGTTTAATTACGATCAAAGAAACACTACTAGCTTTTCATTCAGTTTGTTGCGCAAGTTCATGCCGCTTTGAGAATTGTATAATTTCTTTGAAACATGCATTTGATGTCTCGGTCAAGCCTTTTTTACTCTACGACATGCAAACAGGAGAATATTACTGCTTGTTTCAATTTTTTTATGCTGACTTTAGCCAATCAAGCCATTACGAGTAGTACACAATTTCTTGTGTGTTTTACAAGCTTCAGCTATACAATCATATACAAGTTTATAGATAACTGTTGTTGATGATAAGTACAATATAAACTTAGCATGTCGAGCACTCCTAGTTGCAAGTTGCAAGCTAAAACAAACCAACTGTTAGAACTAATGCTGCTTTTAGCGCTCGGTGATGTCTTTTGTTGTTAATTTAAGAATTGTTTAACTCAACTATTATATTAAAATATATTGAAATGAAATAAGAATTGCTAAAACGATGTGAAAAATATAGTTCAAGATGAAATCATCAACCCTAGCTATCGTTAGTTAATCTTTATATCCATCTCAATTCCTTAGGTAGGTCTTGGTGTGGCTTAGCTGAACTTTAGTTTCATGATGCCCCAAATATTGACTCCGTGTTAAATAAAGAGATATATCCCGATATCCCCATTCTTCCCAACATTAACTATTATTTAGCAAGGAATACTACTACATCTCTGTTTCCACGTCGGTAAAAGCTTCAGGTTTTGTTTCCTGTCAGGTTCCAGGAATAGGGAAAACTCATGGTTCTCACACAAAAATGTTGAGAAGAAGAAACCAAGACAGACAGACTCGGACTTGTCAAAGTAGTCGACAGGAAATAGAGTCTACTCACCTGATGTTTGGTTTACTATAGATCAAGCACCTGGTGGATACTATAGTATTTTGCCAAATGACGAACACCGAGATCAATAAATTATGAAGATTATCGTTTTATACTTAATGGTGACTCCAGCATTATATCAAGGATATATGTTTTTTTGTATAGTAGAATTCTTCATGAGACTGGCTGGATATTCCTTTTTATGAACTTTTATGATTTTTCTTTTCCCATTACTATTTCAATTACAAGTCACAAGAAAATGATGACTGGATTCAACGAATCTTGAATAAACATTGCGTGCATTTTCGTTTTATTTACTTGAATGTCTAAAGCTATACGATATTGTCATAATGAAAAAAATTGTGGCATTTTATCAATATTCTTGAAGGTTATTATAAAGATTCATAATAGAAGAACAATAGAAATCACTCATTCTGTCCTTGCCGATTCCCAGTCTCTTTCTTCATCTGTCTCCACGTCGTTACAAGAATACACCCACGTGGAAAAACATCGTTGGTTTCTGCAAAAACTTCCGAAACTGGTAATAGTATATTATGGTAACTTAAGTTCTAGCTTCCAGAAGAAATAAATAATAAAGTTAAGCAACATGAATTATAAACTTGTTGAAATAAACTCATGAAAAATGCCAGGTGGCAAGAGTTGAGTTCATGTCTCAAGGAAAAATAAAACTGACGCTGTTCTTGATGTTTTCTTTGGAAATTTAGATCCATCGCGTAATACTAAAGTTAATTCTTCCTTTTCCGATTCCTAAGAAGTTGAACGGAAGTGGGAGATGTGTATGAAATCGTACAGATTTTTTACATCACCAGTTGGTAGCTGGATGCGAGATGGCTATATAAATGAAGTGTATAGAAACGATGACTGAAGTATGCAAAAGTGATGCAAATGAATAAAGACATTATTGCTACGCAAGAGCTAATTGAAGAGTGCTGAAAACAAGTACAAGTTATTTTGCACTGACTATGGTGACTCACAAGTAAGATTATGGAACATTCCCAACAACCATGCCCCGTGGCAAAAATTATTTGTACTCTAGATTCCATTCGTATAAAGTTTTATGTACA
>JAQIXW010003721.1:0-12684 GCA_034700685.1 Willowsia buskii | reverse complement strand
AAGAAACTTATTGCTTTATGTACAAACTCAATTTAGTTTAATTGATTTACTATCCAGGAAAACAAGATAATAAGATAGGAGTCAATTCAATCGAAAACGTCCGGATCACTATCACCAACTGTCTTTCGTTTTGTCTGTGTCAATAAATCTTAATCGTTTCTCAATCTACTTCGCTGCCTAAGCAGCAGGCTACGTTCATACTTACGTACATACAACTGACGCACAATCGAGTCTTATATTGGTTCTATTTATACCTCGCCTTCGTCACGGAAAATTCATCTTGACAGATGGATTACTAATTGGAATAATGTACAAACTATACACACTGACACGTAATCCTTCCCGGATGCTTCCATAATGTTATGTCACCCTGTATACAGAATCAGAATACGTTGTACTACAACAGCTTCTTTATTTTCTATCCATGAAAACCACATACCCGAGGCAAATATTGAACAAACGTACATGGTGTCCATGCGTCCACCTTAGCCTTTCGTGGCATGTCTATCAACTTGTTTAGTCGTAAGGAGAAGTAATGTGCTGTGTAATTGATTAAGATGTCGTTGTTGTTCAATAAAACGCGTAATAAGTCTGATCTTTATTGCTTAATAAGTAAGCAAGCAACGGATATACTATATACCTAATAACAGCGAAACTGCTTTTTCTTGGCAGCCCCATTCCTCCTTTCTATCTCCATGTCTTGTTTTCTGGTTCATCATTCCATTTTAATGAAAGTAATTTTCATTTTATAGCCTTTACGCGCAGTAATGTTCATCTCGTTTCAGCTGGAGAAACACATAGATGCACCTGACATTTTCACCGGCGAATGGTAAATATAAAATTAGTTTGACGTGGTGGCTGGCAATGGTAATTCTTTTTCAAACTTTCCCCTTTTTTCTTCCTCTATCATCGTCTTCATCACCAGCATAAATTTTTCCCCATTTAAAATATTGCTATAAGATATGGTTAACTGGAAAAAATCCACACACAAACAGAAGACTCGTGTAACAACAAAAAAAACTTTTTAACGAAATGAGAAACTATACGCACACTTTCTAGCCATCCTTACTATTCCTTAGCGATTTCGATTACTACACAACTTCCCTCCTCTTCTTCTGCAAGCTTCTCTGAAATTATTCTGTTGTTCATTTGAACGAATGCGTACACGAGCCAAGAAAGAAGAAAAAAACGAACCATAAACTTTATATATTTTGTGCAGAGAATGACTCCAACTTATGCTTGTGATATAGCTGCTACGTTTGAAAGAGAAAGATAAAAAAACTTACACATTCTAACCACCTTTGTCTTTTTTCCAACAACCACTTTTTGTTTTCTTGAATACAAAAGATAAATGCAAGTGTAAAGTATCTCTTCCTGCTTTTTTGTTAGAAAAGGACAATATAAAATCCTATACTAAATGAGTATAAAAACTTGGTTTTTGGTTTGATATAGCCTATATATACGCTCATGTGTCTACAATCTACAACACAGATTTAACGAGAAAGACAGTTTCCTTTCACGGACCGTAAAATAAAGCTGCTACTAAATTAAAAAGTTGTAGCTTTATTACATTAGCATAAAAAGATTCTCAAAGTAAGTTGGAAACAATGACTCTTTCTTTTCTCTCTCTCTCTCGCTTTCTCTTCCCTCTCCTCCCTCTTCGGAAATCTGAATTCTTTTTCGAAAGAGGAACACAATAGCACAAGCAGCAGTGGTTGCTGAATGAGTATGAAAACTGATTCACTTGATTAGGGATGAGTGGTGTGGTGGGTAGTTTATAGATACGGTGGTAGGTATCATCTGGAAAATGTATACCTACCTTTAAGAAGTACAAATGCAGTGCGGAGACTTTCTATAAAGCTCTGTCTCTCTTTCCCTGATCCCTTTCTTCATCTCTTTTCTACCTTCGAGCTTCTACTTACATTCAGAAATCTATGGAAATGACTAGTGGTTTGGAAGGTATTATGTTTGCCAGAGAGAATGGATGGTGATGGTTGGTAAGTAATACGCTGTAAAAGAGAACGACGAAGGTGATATCATCAGCAAAGAAGCAAACCTAACCAGTAACATCATCCTGATTATCATCATCATCATAGCATAATGTTGTAGTCGAATATATTTATTATGCGCTTTCTATCTGCCTGTCTTTTATTTTCCCAGGGAAAGAGCGAAAGGGAGAAAGAAAGAGAGTGCATTTTGTTAGAAGACAGAGATAAGAAAGAGAAAGAAGAATCAGAAACCTGGCTGGGTTAAGTTTATGTATTATGCATTTACTAAAAAGATGCAAGTCGTTGGGTGCAAAGTAGTTTAGAGATCAATCCATTTCGCTCGGTACTTAACAATATTGATCCTTTCACTCTTTCTCTCTCTCTCTCTCTTTCTTTCTCGCTCTGTTTCCTGATGGAAACATGAAGAAGAAGTGGAGGAGGAAGAGGAAGCAGTGGTGATGGTTGTATGCATGTAGTAGTGGTGTTGCACTAGCAACATCTCCTAAACTGAATGAAAATTCTCTCATCTTCTTCGCACATATATATTTTTAAAGTGAAAAGCCTTCCGTTATTTCTTCCGAATCCATAAGCATGCATCTCTCTGGCATTTTATATTAGCCATCGTAAGATGTGAGATGGAGAGTGAATGAATAAATGAATGAATGAGGAAAATAGTTTTCTGCTAGAGATGCATTCATTTCCTTTCACCACCACACCAAACACAACTAACTAGACTACTTTCTGATAGAAACTAGTGCACTCAAATAGATATACTCCAGCTCTCACTCACACAACTTCTGTAAAATATATATACCATTATACTTTGTACTATACAAATTTTAAACTGCGTGTATGAATGAAGCGGAATGGAAAACAACTCTCTCATATTACTTTACTTTCGGCTCAAAAGACTTGATGATACACAGGGAAGAAGAAGAAGGGAAGGGTGTACTGTTTTCGAAGCTTAAGAAATTAAGTGGAAATGAGCGAATGCAGCAGTAGAAAGAGGCAGCGAAGCAACATTCATCCTTTAAGAAGAAAATAGAAAAAAATGGAAAGGGGAAAGCAGGAGAGAGGATAAGGATATGGCGTTGTTGTTATTGTTGAAAAGGAGCTGATATTTTATAGCGCGAGAGATTTTTATATACTTATTGTATTTATTCTAAACTGTTTTTCATAATACGATTGCTTGCTACATCATCTAGTACTACCGTTGTTGCTGTTGCGGCTTCCACATAGATCTATAGTGAGTGAAGGGTAAAGAGAGGAAAGCAGGAAGAAGAACGTTTTGTTTTATATGATTATTATGCAATCCTAGTCTCCTGCTTACTTACAACTTGTGCCGCTCTATTCATCCAACCTGCTTATAATGCATCAAGTTTTAAAAATGGCCCCAGAGGGAACATTGAATCAACACACAGAGAAACCCAAATAATAAATATAGGTACTCTTTGCTTTATGCTGAGGGAATATTATACTATCATGTGGTGTATGAGATGCAAATTGCAAGCTTCTGTTTCTGAAGTAAACTGTTTTTACCAATAAAATAAAATGCAGAACAGGCATAACATAAGTTTACATTGCTATTTTCTCTTAATTTGAGCATACCTCTGCCACAATGTGATTATGAATGCATAATAATATTCAAAAATAAAAAGAAGATAGTAATATTGATTCTTCAACAAACCAGCAGCAACTACGTTTCTCGTCTGAAGGGTTACGACGTAGCTAATCTGCAGGGCATTTGAAGGTGTTATGGTCTGATGTTTTGAGAAGAAGATTAATTTGCAACATGATTTCCCGAGGTTGATGTCGATAACATGTAGAACGTAGGATCGCAATGGTTGTGATCGCATTCCTATTTGATTTCCCTAAACCATTTTTTAGACGGCCATCTTTTTCATTCAGTAAAAAATTAAAACACTATGTAATTTAGAACAAAGATGGTTTAGTCAAAATGATCATCTCAAACCCTAACAATTTTATGCCATTTTGGGCTACTTATCATGCTGAAAAGTTCGACATTTTTAGTTGATACTCAAACATTTAAACTTTCCTTCCATGAAAGAATGTTTATACATCACGTGAATGCATGAAGATGGATGAATGAAGATGAAGACATGAAAAGAAAGGGTTTGTAATCACGATTCAAGCCACAAACATAAAACCCAAAATGCAAACTTCCCATCAGTACTTTTTCTCTTCTTTTCTCCTCTCTCGCTCTGAATGATTCAGATGGGAACAATTCCTAATGTGCTGAAGGGAATATAAAATAAGTAAATTGTTCTCTTTTTCTCTGCTTCTCCGTCTTGTTGCTATCATCGTGATCATCATCAAGTTGTCTGTGAATATGGAGAGGATGCAACGATCACAATGAAAAAGGAAATGGTAGCGATGGTATTATTAGTAGCATCGTCATCTATACTGTCATGATAATGATGATTATGGGATGGAATCAAGACTTTTTAGAATGACGATCGTGATTATGATCATCATAATTCCTGTTTTCATATCATACCCAGCAAATATCTCGTCCTTTTCTTCCAGAGAGAGTAAAAGTCGTCTGGTATCCACGCAGGCATTAAGAACAAACAGATTGTGATTACTCATCCTATCTTTTCACTCTCTCCATCTCTGTGGTTAAAATCATGGGAATAATCAGATGAGCTCCTTTTCTCTTTCTGATGACGCAAGCTTTGTTAATATTCAGCTAGTAAGCCAATCTGCATGGGAGTTTTTACTTTAGTAGATAGATAATGTCGCGTAACTCGAGTAAAAAAGTTTATCGTTTTATATGTCGTCGTTCTCGTGTCTTTGTGTCATCGTAATTTTTTCTGGCTTTTCCAGAAGGATGGCTAATTTCTTGAAAGGATGGCTGTTCCCTTAATGTCATTATGACTTGGGAAAAGAACAAGAGATAATTCCATAAGCATAATAATAATCAGTGCTTCCATCGGAACTGCTAGTTACATATCACCACTCCCGTCATCATCAGCGTCGTCATCTTTCAAACTTTAAACTCAATCATGTATTTCCTATTCTTCTTTCTAAATGTATGTCGTTTATCCTACAACTGGAACCATCACGATCTTTTAGCATTTTAATATGATAAAAAGATTTTTTGTTAGCATTCACGTTCCCTAATATTTAAGTGGCTCATCAAATGTGCAGAATGGATGAAAGCAGACGCAAAGTTTATTGAAGCCCACTTAACTTTGTGTATAGATAGATCCGTTCATGTAAGCCATTTAAAGTGCTATATCTGATTTATGTATCTTATTCCTGATGCGATTGAATGTTTTTCTCAAGATGAATTTTCTCTGCTGCCATAAAACTTAATTCCTACATATTATGTAGAACTTCAAGAAACGAAAATTTGAATGACTCATCGTGTCTTTTGTAAAAATGACGAAATATATTTAAGTATTCCCAACCTGTACACTGATGCTCATGCAATATTGTATTTCGTTTTGTTGCCATGATAAATAAACATACGCAAAGGGACCATACCATGATAATGATAATACAACCACGTCGTTGTGCGTCCTCATTGTCAAAAGACGTGCGTATCTCGGAAAACAAGGTAGTAGTAGCATTCCAGTCAATTTTCTAACCATTCTTTTTCTTTGGAACCCAACGCACGTATTAGATGCCCGGTTTCAGATATAATGAGTATATAGTTCCTGAGATAAGGTTAGTTGGTATGATATGCTGGCAACCATGTGGCGCTGGTGCAATAAAGTCGACAATGAACATTTGCATCGCTGTTACTTTGCTAGTTTTTACTCCTTTACTCATGCATTGCATTCCGTGCGCTTCCTTTTGTTGCAGATGATAGTTCCGAGGAAAATTCAAACAAGCAAAACTGCAACGCTTGTAAAAACTTAAATAGACATGATGAAGTGCCACAGTAAAGGAACGGGGAGAATCCTTCATATTCTTATTTAGTCACTGATGCAGTTGCAATGCGCTTTCTCAAAGGGAAGGCCAACTTTCCAACCCATATGGCTAATATTAAATAGAGTCCATTTTAGAATCTAGGGAATGAGTACATTCGCTCATCCGCCAAAAAATTGGATTCGTAATTCTTGGACGAGAAAAACCATAATAATGCGAGCATGAAGGCTCTTTTTCAGCGGTTTTTCCTCGATTAAAACAAAACTTGATATTACAAGAAGGATGTGATGATTTCAAAAAGATGAAAGTGTGCAGCTATTCTGCTACACATAAAAATATGATCCAAGAAGTTGGGCTAAAGTACTTCCTTCCAGAGAAAATACGGAAATGGAAAACGCGTCCTTTCTTTCTGGCGATGCTAGCAAAGCATGAAAATTTTATGATGCACTTCGGTCTGGGAGAATCTATGAATATGATGGCATATTCCATCTTCGGCATGAGAAGTCGCCTAATGTAAAAATATGTATGTATGCTTGAAAGGCTAGTTGTTAGAAGGATGATATTTTTTCTTGAGAAAAATAACACGCATAATATGCTACCATGGTCTATTAAAAGGAGTAAACTAGCTATAAGAAAACGAAGAGCAAGTCGCATCAGAGCGGAACATAACTTTGGATATGGATCAAGCTTGAGAAATTTTGGGAGGTTTTTCCTCTATTCTATCACATCTTCAGAAAAGGGGGAAAGTAAGTGATCTGCAGTGCCACATACACACGCAGACACAAATATGGCCAGTTTGGAAGCAGTGGGCTGACTTACTCCTTTTCTGGAACTACTTCTTCACTTCTGACTGGTAATGGACTGGGTGGTAATAAGAGGGAAAGATATTAGAGAAAAATAAAAGTACTAGTTTTACCCTTGGCTAAAAAGTATAATAATGTTTCTTCGTATAGTCATCATCTAAACATCGGCTGACTTATTTGTACGGATGTTCTATGAACCCGTCTTTTTTTCTTGAAAAAAAAAAACGGGGAAATATTTTGCGGATATACCGTAAATGAGAGAGGGGAACACATGCAGACCGATAGACACGATATCTAACTATCTTTTATAATGCTTAGTTAGTTCTGCTTGCTGCGTTGACAAGTCCGTTTGCCGCTCCACCGGGAGTTCTGGCTTCACTTTTACTCTACTCGGTAGACACAACCTAGCACATGAATGTCCACTCTCCATCCTTTTTGTCACCAAGTTTCACTTTAAGAAATAGACAAGGAAAAAAATGACTTGGCATTTTGGTCATCTCAAGAAGAAGAAATCTTTGACGCTTTACATCTCATATATTCTTCTCTCTTTTTTCTTCCATAGTAATATATTTTATTCTTATTTGCTACGTTGTTTCACATAGTATTCTGGGTCCGTCCCTTATACTCAATTGTCTACTTCCTAGTTATGTTGTATACCATTCCGTTTCTTGTTGCAATGAGAATTTTTTGAAAGACATCTTTCAACTAATACAATTATATGTGCTTGGAACAACAGAGAAAGTCTAAAGTTAGGCACAATAACTTGCTAACCTTTGTACTAGTACTGTCATTGATGCAACCATACTGTGCTGCCTAGAGATTTCTACATTAGTGCATGTTACTTGTTACTTATCGTCCATTGTTAGTTTTTTATACTTTCTTTTTTAGTTGAGAACGATGAAATGAAAATATGCCTTTTCAAACATAAATTAGGTGCAATGAACAAAAGATAGGTATTTGGATACACAACTGCCATTCATGTATTTATGTTTGACTGTCTCGGTAACTGGTTTTTAATCACCCTGTCAGAAAGTCAAGTCAGGCAAATTGCTGCACTACCTTCGTGTATCAGTAACATCACAAAGCGCAGCCACTCGTAACTGTGTACTGATACTCAAATTGTTTAGGTGTATGTGCATTTGAGTGTTCGGTATGATATTTCAAAAAAGACTGGAATGTATGTATGTTAAAACTTTTAAAATATTCCCTGCATGTATTGTGCTACAATCTAATGGTACATTTTACTCTCTTTTGTTGTGGTTTATTTTATAAAAATGGTTAGCGATTCCATTTCCATGAGAACACAATTTTGCATGATTTTTACTGATGTAATAGTTACCAGTTACCGACTGATGCTGATGATAAGGAATACTTTATCGCAGCACAGTATCAACTGTAACGAGAAAGTCAATGAAGAAGATGATGGTATTGATGCACTGCTACTACATACAATGTATGTATATTCTATGCTTTTTTCAAAATCCAATTTCATGGAACAGAAAATGGTACACTTGGCTGGTCCCAAAGGTTCAATTTTAATTTCATTGCGCTGTATCTTTCTTGCTTGATCTTTTTCTGTGTATGTATCATCATCAATACAATCCCATTCAGATTTCTATCTGGGTAAATGGGTTATTCCCATCCCTTCTCCGAATGGCATTATCGTATCGTTGAGAGAAACGAAGCAGCACTAGTGAAAGCGGTAGAATAGCAGCGGTAGAAGTGCAAACAAAGTTGGGATTAGCTCATACCAAACGGATCGCTTATTTACTTTGTGGCTTCATTGTGCTCCAATAGAAATCCAACAAATTGACTCTGATAACTCAGCAAGATAGTTAAAGAAGAGAAGGAAAGCGTTTATTTTTAATTGTACAATGTTTGCATCGACAACGTAAATTGACTTATCGAAAATACTGCCTCCATCTACGTCTTTCAAAATCCCAATTGAATACGCTTTTTGCTGTGTGCAACCCTTTTTCATTAAGCCTACGCTGGCGACAACACCGCGACCAACAAGAAGCAACGCAGATATGTAATTGTGCAGTCAAACTGTGCCACACGCGGATTTACTTTACAGGGCAGTAGTGAACGTCTCGGAATCTCGGAATAAAAAAGGCATGTAGACGCATGAAGTTTATTGTTATCGTTATGAATATCGAAATCAGCAGCTGTTCCCATTTACCTCTTTCTCCTTCTGCCTTCTGTCGCAGAACAAAATATATTATAGGAAAAGTAAACAGAGTGTACCTCTAGTACAACGACCACTACTACAACAACTTTCGCATTGTTTTCCTCAAGTACATACTTTGAAAGGAGAGGAATTCTGAGCATTGTACTTTAAGTACGCTATTTAGTCTTCTTCTTCGTATTTTATCTTCAGCAGGAAAAAAAAAGTACGCGAACCCTGCCTAAAAAAACATGTAGTACCAAGTGGAATATATAAGACATTTTTTGTCTATGTACATTAAAGTGTACTGAGAATAACAAAGAGGAAATCTTATTTCTCTCTTTCTGTTTTTGCCTAAGGATTTTCCCCCGCTTCTTGCTGCCGCTGCTGTTGTTTCTACCGAGGCATATTTTGTCGTGGTAGTCATAGGTCTCTCGCTCGCCCTGTGTTCCAGCCTGTTTTTTTCGCGACTTTTTATATATAATGCTATTTTTTATCACTCGACAGATCAAGGGCGATGCGGGGTGTAAAGCCCTATCACACAGCCTTTCCTTGTTTCCCTTTGACTTTTTTGCACTTATTCCATGTCCTTTGGCTATCTGGAGACAAAAAATAATGGCTCTGCATATATATAGGTTAAGGAATTATGGGGATCGCTTTTTATGCTTATCGATTTTTCTATAATGTTCGTCTTTTTTGCGCGTTCATACACAAACAGGCAGAGGCGAGGCTAGGCACCTTGTACAGAGTACATGAGCACACCACTACAGCCGCGTTTTGCTTTCTCTCACTCTCGGCCTCTTTGGTCTTCTTCACTGTAAGAAAATAGAAGAGTAAAAAACCAGAGCAATGTTAACATTATTACTAGTAGCGCTACTGTTGTTGGTTATACGCATGTTGCTGTAAAAGAAACAGTGTTGTTGTTGGATTTTTTTTCGCTGCTGGTTCACCAGGTTCATAGGAGAGCAGTTGCGAGAAATAAAAAATGAGTAAAGCGGAGAGAAGCTAAAATAATGGCTTTAATCTATGGCACGGCTTTCCTGTCAAATGACATATTATCATGTAATATTTTCTCGAGTTTTTTTATTCACCTCGTTTCCCTATAAAGCTCCCTCTTTTTCCATGGTGATGAGCCTGATTCCTCCATTTAGAAAATATCACGATAAAACAAGCATGCAATAAATTGTCAAATGGATGGGATGGAAAGTTCTAAAATTACATTTTTTCGATTACATAAAGGAAATCTCTGAGCATTAGGTACTTGTTAGTTTTTAAAGTAAAAATTGTGAACATATATTTGTCGTGGTTAATCTATCTATTGAAGTATAAAATACAATTTTAAAACGCATAGATGCATTATCCACGCACACACACGGGTACATACAATATTTGTATCTAGTAAGTAAACTCAATGCTTGTCAATTGATATGACGACGAGGAAAAAGACGGAAATTGTAGGCAGACAGGGAGAGAGGACAAAGAGCGAGCAACTGGTAAGGTTTTTTTAAATAACGTGTTTTCGAGCGAAAGTAATATTTTACTTCATCAAAATTACACGGCTTTGTGAACACGGTTGTCTCAAATCAGATGGTGGTACTGCCACCCACGGTGTATGACATAAGCATTAGTATCATAATGATAGTTGATAGTGATCCACCACTACTATCAAACTGGAGAGTAGAGTCTCTCCGCAACGCTAAGAGAAAATGAATAAATATTCTTCTGTGTAAGCAATACTGTACTGGTGATTGTCAGTGCACTGCTCCAGCACAAGACGAAGAAACTTTGTGAGTTATGTAACTAAATACTTGTAGTTTGCTCCATTCGTTGTATAGGATGTCTTGTACATAGTTATTATTCACTTTATATGGGGCATGGTACGACAGTCAAAGGCAGACTAGTGTGCATACATGGAGACTTAAGATGACTAGTAGGAGAAGTAACCAAGATTTTATTTATTATCATTTCATATAAATATGTACATTTTTGTTGTCAGAATCAATCGAGAAAAAAGCTTGAATTACTTCTGGAGGCAGATCCATTTCACTATAATCGGTTTGAATCATGTCGCGATCGACGGGATCATTTATTGACGAAGCCATGCAACATGATTTACCTTATTAAAGCAAGGCGTATCCTTCGCTCCGATTACTTTAGTACTTGTACAACCTCTACAACTACTTTTATCTACTATATCATCATCCTCCGAGTTTCACTTCACTTGTCGAGTAAAGATACGGCAAGAGCAGCATCAGCTATTTTCATTGTGTACTCTCTCCGCCAATCTCACCATATCGGCAAATTGACTATCCAGAGCATGTATGCTCGTTATATAATAAGTAGGTTTAAGGATAATATGTGTAGTTTTGTAATGTGCTGGTACTTATTTACGTATCATTATTATTTTTATTATTCCTAGTACTATGATTCGAAGTGTGTGTACGTTTAAAGCAATTTCAAATATTAGAATTTGAGTAGCACCGGGTTTTACTCGAGGAAGCAAATGAATGTCGTCGTGAAACAAGTTGGTATTAATCTTGTCTCCTGAGACACATGCATGACTGAATGCTATAACTGATAGCCATGACACATGCATGCTCTGCATAAAGGTAGCTTATTCCATGGGCAGGGGAAATGACTGTAGGAGGTAAATGGGTTATTTTGTAATATGGCATAACACATAATGCATTCACTTGCAACTTGAGCATAATATTGCATATCGTGTGTGCTATTAGAATGTGTATCAAACTATCAAGCGAGAAATTGTGGGTAGGGTTTTGAAGCTACATACCGCACAAGTGTAGGACAATGATGGCACGAAAAAAGATCTAAAATATATTGCCTTTTGCTTTTTATTATGCGTTGTGCTCAGAGATAAATAGAACAAAATGGTGGTGGATGTAGTCAGTAGAACAATAATAATCGTAATGGCAATAATAATAATAAGCTATACGAAATAACTCTGAGGATCGTAACTTTTGTGCGTCTGTAGTGTTTTATTTGTGATTTGATCACACTTACCACTAAATACTATACATTTATTTCCGTTAGTATACTATACTGCCACCTTCTATCATTATTACTCCGGTGGTAAACCTGACGATGGTGATGGTGATAGAGAATGTTCACTGAGCAGATAATCATCCTTTGGAATGGTGTATTACTTCGACAAGCATTATAAATTATTGAAGAGTCATAATAATTTTTTATTTCTTCATAAACATACTCGCTCTCCATCGTCCTCACTTTCCTTCCGCGTGTTTGCTCTAAAGCCATTCATGTAGTTTTTTGTCGGCTGTCGGGATGAACATAGAAAGCACCTAGACATCTACCTAGCTATCAAGCTATCTATTATGCTTAAGCACACGTTTTATTTATTCTTAAGGGAGTAATTTTACAAATTTTCTTAACAACCGAGCCCTTTCATTCTGTCCCATTGGCCTGTACATTTTTGGTAGGTAAACTATACACTGCGTCCTAGAAAAATGGCAGCCTTCATTTGAAAGGACCGTAAAATGTTTAAGCATAAAAATGTAGGTTGAGTATTTACCTGTCGAATTTTTTAGTTATGGTCAACCCAGTAAAAATAAATTGATGATACCTCTATTTCAATAAAGGTAATATACATAGGTACCATGTTTTATAGGAGTGACTGACTATGCTGTTGGATTTTACTCGGGTTTGTTGTAGATTTTAAATAAATATTTGAAATACTACTTCTTTTCATCTTTGCACGTGTCTTGTTAAAGTAGGTAAGGTGCGTCCAAGATGATTAAGACCACCCCCTACATGTGGGCATCGGAGCGATTTTCTCTGGCCATTGGACCTT
>JAQIXW010003720.1:0-12686 GCA_034700685.1 Willowsia buskii | reverse complement strand
TTGCAATTTTCTTTATAAAAGTTGAAAGGCTATGAAACTTGACTCTTTACCTTATAAACCTTTGACTTAAGATGCTCTTCATTTTACAATAAAAAACAGTCTTTCCTTGAAAACCGTCTGGGTAAAATTTTTTGTTTATATGTAGCATCCCAATTTGCATGTGAATTCAGAATACAGTTTTAAATCAGTGTACTTGCTTTTATAAGTGACAGAAATCTTAATCATAATATTTTATTCTCTTTACTAAACGTACCATATGGTCGTGATAACACAATTATAATAACTTAATTTGAATGCGCTTATATCCTTTTAAATCTTTAAAATAGGAACAGATATAAAGAAGATTTTATGTTCTTTGAATTTGCAGTGCCTACAGCTTCCATTTTGGGTGGTCCCGACCTTCACGTGGACAAAGGAAGCATGATCAATTTGACATGCATCATCAAATACAGTCCAGAGCCGCCCTCGTATATCTTTTGGTATCATTACGAGGAGGTGAGAAACTTATTTATTTATGAATGACTGTTTTCTTCGTTTTGCTGCATGAACATTTGTTTTCATATCATGATAACAATAAAATATTGGTTGCATATATATTCTTATTAGAGAGTAGGGTACGGTAGGGGCAAGCAAAACTTTTACTAAAGAAAAGTATACACCGAATGTTCGCACTCGAAGCTATTATAGCAATACTAGCATCATTTCCGAAACAGCGAAAGAGAGAAAGAAAATCATGCTTGTGGAAAATAAAACAAACAATGCGAAAATAGGCCAGATCACATCTCTGTAACGTTTACAATTGTTTTGTTTCATTCTCACATTCCCTCTCTGTTGCCCATACACAAACTATTTTGCCATACATCTACTTAGTTAGTTGTTGGTTTTCTCTGATAATAAATTGCCATAAGGTTCTCACTTATACCGCTTTAGAAGAATAGGGAAAGGGTATTTTAGGAATCCCAAAGGAAAGGTGATTTCTCCAGCAAGAATGGTAGTAAAGTTGTGTGTGGGCAAACAAGCAGAAAGCCAGTCTGACTGGCACACTTTTCGAATCGACCGAACGAGCGAACCACCGACTTGTAGCCAGATAGCGAAAGTAATTAGCCAGAACAACTACAACTTATATATTATAGCGTTATGCTCTGCACCTCAAGTACTTATTCCCTGCAAACAAACTGGAAACAACGTCACATTTTCCTTAGGAGAACACATTGAAGATGTGTCTTATGTCTTATCTTGTACTTTTTCCCTAAACAAAATATATAATATGTCCATTGCATATTATATCCAGCCTAATAATATGACTAGAGCTTCGCTCACAATACACAACGTCTTTTTTCCTTAGCGAGGCTTCCTCTCTGACAAAAAAAAACTTATTCTCAAGATGACTTTGCTATAAATGAGTCTATACATAAGATATTTAATAAGTAGGTAGACTTGTTTCCACCAGAAAAAAAAAACACTTTCACGAGGTGTGGCTTGATTTGCGATACGATGCAATCAACCACTACTGACTGCACTCCTCTAAGAAAACGGACTAAAGTTGTTCATGTTTTTGTGTTATGTGTAGAGATGCATAGGCACATCTCTTTCCTTTATTATAGAAATAGGAAAAAATATGCGATCGCGCAAAGTAGACAAGCGAGGCGAGAGTTAAGTAGTTTACTAATCATGGAAGCGTATACATAAACTACAACAAGCTGCGTACGCCATAGTACTAGATGTAGATGAAACCGGCTCCGTGTGGATTTCTCTTACTTTTTTTCATGTCCTGTGTGTGATGAAGCTGGTGAAGTCTAGCTAGATAAATGTGAGTTAGGCTCTTATTTTCATTTCGGTATACAAAGAGAAACTGAAGGCCTTGCACCTTATTTTAAGTGTCTCTCTTTCTGAAGAAAGCAGGAGGAGAAAAAATTGTTAGCTTCACAGAGTAGACATATGGCTAGATAGATAGAATGAAAGAGAAGAAGAAAAAAATAAGAAGAAAAAGGATTGCTTTCGGTGTATGTAGTAGAGCTATATAGGTAGGTATGCATTGGAATGGTTGGTTGAAAACCCAATGGACTAATGAAGCTAAATATCCCTGACCGAAATCACAGGTAATAAATTACAATTCGGAACGTGGAGGAGTGAGCGTGATAACAGGTATGTGTACAATAACTTTATATGTATTTACAAATATATGTATTTTTTGCTATATTTACTATAAAGTTGCTATATATTCACTCCTTTCCAACAGAGAAAGGCGAGACCACAACTTCCTACCTTCTCATCCAAGATGCTCGAGTTTCAGACTCAGGAAAATACTCATGTAGCCCCAGCAATGCTGACGTTGCTGGCGTTCGAGTTCATGTCCTCGCCAACGGTAAGTGCTTTTTTCATTTTAGAAAACTATTTCTTCTTTTTTCTTACTGTGTTGATTTACGCAAGGAAAACATACTGACGATGAAAAGAAAACTAAGACGTACTACCCAGTGCAAAACACATATTTGCCATATAATAAACACTCATAAAGTATTATAGAAAAAGAGAGAAGGAAAACTGATGAGTTATATGCAATATACAGTAGTGGTGCAACCAAGTACACAGAAAAATTCACTTTATTGCGTGCTATGTATGTAGCGTCGATGCTTTCTTCCTCTTCTTGCAATACATTTCCTGTCGTTTATATACCAATACAGTGAGTAAAAGTCTATGAGAAAAAATGAGTGTGAAACGCAAGGGAAAGCAGTGGCTGCTTACATGCATTTTCCGCCGTACTTCCGAAGGAGAGTAGTAATGTATCATATGTCTGTTAAAGGACATGAGTTCTTTTCCTTTCCCCAACGGAACAATCTTTCACTTGAGGTTTTGACAACTAGAAGTCATGATGGAGAGACATGAATATTATTATGCGTTGGTTATGGGCTTCCTCTACTAGATATTACTATGAAGTTCATGCACATAGCCTACCCAAAACTATTTGTATTAAAACCAGCCCTACTTTTGCATTCATTATTGTTGGAAGGGTGAATATATAAATATGTATTCATACTAGTACCGCAGGCTTATGTAAGACATACATATAGCGTTATTTTACACAAGAACTGGAGATATTCCAGCAAAAAATGCAAAACCAAAACCTAACAGCAAAATTTACTCTTGTTCCGGATGTGTCTTGTGCCCTGTTTCCCGTTTCCCTTTTGCACAACCTCCCACAACCAAACTATATATATGTAGACGTTTAGCTCATGAACTTTCCCGTTGTTGTTGCTTGTCTTCTTATTCTTCCTACAAGAAACAACAATGACGTGAACTTTCTTTCCTTTCTGTTAACTTTCTCACAGACGCCTCTGGGTGTAGGTGGCAAAACTCATGTCTGGTAGTATGATGGTCAATTAGAAATATTGAATGATTCAAAGTCAAAACTTTTCTTCGAAAGCTTGTACCATATATTTCTGTATGATGTATGTACTTCCTGCCCAAAATATAGTATGATGGACAGTGACAGGTTTTATGCACGTAAACATCATCTTAAAACTTTCAATACTCTAACAAATGTATCAGAGGTCCATTCCAAGTCAGTTTACTGTTGGGAGTACAAGGAACATTTAATGTTGATGTCCAGCGCGTTGGCAGTTTGTAATTACATGAATGTCATTCATTACATTTTCAGGTGAACGGACAGCTCCGATGTCAGCTACCGGTTCAGCCAGTCGTATATTAAATCATCATCTTTTAGTGATGTCTATACTGTCTAGTGTTCTCTGCTACATTTTCACGATTGCCCACATTCGAAGCAAGCTCCCTCTTCCCAGCAGCAGCAGCAACAGTCACAACAGCAAGAATAGTCACCTTTTTAGTAGAAATTACTATAACACTTTGAAAAACATTTTCGCGATAAAAGCTCATGCTCTCTGTAGATAAGCAAAAGTACATCATGTGAATTATTATGTTTTTTGTACTGTTACACGATGACTCTAAAACTTCATATTATTATGTTTGGAACACACCCAATTGTGAATGGTGAAGGTGAATTTTTAAAACTACCAAAGTTGTGTATATAGCACATAAACTTTCTAAATGCCGATGCTACTGCGGTGAGCTTTTCACCATCTTTCTCTGGAGAAAAGAGCAGGGAAATGCCGCCACGACAAAGTGTTGACATTACTTTGCATGTAAATATGTACTTTTAATATACAAAACATTGTATGTAAAATGTAAATAGTTTTAAAAATGTCGACTGAATAGAAACTTCCTGTGTGCTGGGTATAAAAAAGGAAGTAATTGAAATTTACATTTTACCACTAATGATAACTCAGATTACCCCATTACTCCGGTTCGCTGATGGTTTTGAGCACGCAAAAGTTTCTCGTTCTGCAGTCTCAAGTCGGATATCCTACTTAAAGTAGGAAGATAAATGAGTAACTACATAAGAATGAGTACATAAGTGTTGGTTTCAGTTGTTTCTATACAAAATGTATAGAGGTAATCTCAATACAAAATGTCCTAAGAAATTTGTACATAAATACATGCTCTACATATTATAGCCTACTTACATAATGTACTTTCCTCTAAAACATGAATATGAATCATTCCAGTCTTCATAGTGTACATAAAACTGACTTTGTCGTGGTAAATCGTGACAATTACTGCATTTATACAAATTCAAATACCTCTCCGTATACAAACATTTTTTTCAGTTACACCTTCCGGTCTATAAAAGTTATAAAAAATAGTGATAAAGGAACTCGTCGTGACCAATTAAAATTAGCTTTAGTGAAACAGCAGTAGCGGCAACACTGAAGGGTGGCATGAAATAAAGAATAAACGAAGAAAGTGCAACAATCATAATGTAAGTGCAACGGTTAACACGTAAGCTGCAGCTGTCCAGTTTAATCTTTAACATAAAGCAAAGTTTTTAAAGTTGATTTTTAGTGAGTTCGTGATACAGTGCTTTGGTTAATTATCGTCGATGTATGAAATACAAAATGTGTAAGTAACGCTAGCCATTGGCATACACATAACACCACGAAAAAGACAAAAAATAATAGCCTGTTTCTTTAAACTTACATCAACATTTCCTTTATTCGTTTTTTACATGAACTAAATGTGTACTTAATCTACACGCAACAATTCTATGTGTTTACATTTAAATATACAGAACTATAAGATCTCATCAGCTCAGCAAGGAAATACGTCGGCTATTACTTGCACTGTGGATTTTAAATGTCAACAAAATTCCCATCATTTCAGCATGGTGTCACACATTTAGTGAGTGAGAAATATCACAGGATATGATTCAACGGAAATTTTGTGTGCTATAATTGATGTAATTTTGAAACTAATAGCAGAGATAAAGAGTGTTATTTTATGTACTTTTCAGCTCCTTAAATTCAAGGAAGAGGTGAACCACTCTCTGTGATGCAAAAATGGTGCAACTACACTACAAAGGTGTAACGCAAAGTTGACAAGTGGAAAGAAGCAAAATGACAATCTTTCAGCCATCTTACCATACACAGTTTTGCCTCATGAATCATACCTATACCAGGTAAATGTCATGTATTCTTGTAATCGCAAAACTAGATTCCTCATCATCAACAACAGTCTCTGAAAAGCGAAATCAGAGATCTTAGCTATCCCAGAGGAAAATATCTTTTGCAACAGCGATCAAAATTACTATCGAAATGACACGATCGGCTGAATGGGGCACTGTGAGAGGAAGCGTGAATGAGTGACAGCATAATATGCTTTTGTGGTCAGTAGCAGATACTGTTTATACCCTACAAAGGAGCTTACTTACAGATGGAATACAGTAATTTGTCTATATATACAATTATTGATAAGAATCGTCGTCAATAGTGTCATTGCTTCCCATCGTAAGCGCGGTGAGCCAGTAAAATCGTAGTTTAGAGATAGGTTTGACTTTTTTTATTCCTTCTTCTACATTCCTTTACAGCCATGAAAATATAATGTGAAGAGCCATTTTTTGTTTATCAGCTTTGGATGTTCGTTATACGTTCCCAAAATTAAGTTAATACTCTCTTGAATAACTCAGCTTTTCATCAAGTTTGCTATTACAAAGTTACTGGAAATGAATACATTGATTTTTTTATTCGGGTTCTAATAATATATGCATTAGATTTCAAGTGTTATGGGTTAGCGTAGTCTGGAAGAAATAAATTTTGTACAGCTAGACATACATTTTACCTATGCATAAGTATAAGACCCTTATTAGCAGCGAATGAAATTACCATATACTTACACAGAATAACTAAATATCTACATAAGATTGGAACGAAGATTAGTTAAGAAGAATAAAAACTCGAATATATATAGTATGTATTTAGAGAGAGGTCATAAGTTTGTAAGAACTGAAGGAAGGATTATAGAATGCAGAATTATGGATGGGATGGAATTATGTTTAAGTGTACATACGAAATATATCCAAGAAATAGGTTATTTTAAAACTGGTATTTTTAAAGCAGTCTCGTTTTTAACATCATACTTGTATAATATTTTCCCTGCAAAGTAGACTACTAAATTATAAGTGAGTGTTCTTCTGCATACTAAATTATATGACATGATTTGGCTTTTTGCAGTTATCTGATCTGGTGGAACTCAATCTTGTACAAATAAAACTTAACACTAAATGGTATTGTGTCATGATATATGCCATAATTTATAATAGATTTGCTTATACTTACTAAAATAAGGGATGTGTGCATATTACGAAGATCATTTATTTGAATCTTCATTTCAAGAAGTCATAGGTAATGATGTAAATATTAGTTATCAATTACAGTGAAAAGTACATGTGAGTGCATGGTTTTCTAAAAAAAACAAAACGTAAATGATATCGATAATCAGATCAATATTAGAATGCATTACTTACATATTGTACGGTTCCGCATGGAATTATGACTGTAAATGGTGTATACTATACAATAAAGTGCACAATTGGTTTAGTTTCTGATTTGTTAGAAATCTGGAGTAGTTTAATGTTTTATATTTTTAATAAGTCCACAAAAATTTTGCAAGTGAAAACAAAATAATAATTTGAGATGTCACTTTTACTTATTGATCGATTGTCACAGTCAAAGTATAAAAGCAATATATTATGTGTATAATTCACATTTTCTACTTTAGCAAATTATTAGAAGAATTTAAAAGAATGTGTTTCTTTCATTTTGAAATATCTGTAGTTTCAGAAAGATTTGCTAAGCATATATTCAATTACATATATCAAAATGCACTGTCACTGTAATTTTTTGAGCAAGTCTTGAAGTACATCTGTATACTTAAAATAGAAAACTTGTATTTAGAAAAAATATTACTCCTTCACCATTGCGTATTATAAATAATATGAATTATGCTCTTAGTGTAATATTAAGGCATTTTAAAGTCATGATAAGCTTAAGTTTTATGTATGAAAAAATGATGAACGAGCGCATTTTTAGATTGTAGTTGATGTTTGTTAAGCAGTTACGAATTTTATGAGATACATATACATAATATATGATTGAATAAAGACTTAAAAGAATTAAAAAAATGCTTGTATACCTTCCGGTAATGACTTCATTAGTTTAGATCACATTCATCTCTGCAATAAAGGCTCCAAAAGATAAAATGACAAGGACAACAACGCATTTTTATTTCAAAAGCTTGATATGTGGCTTTCAGACTTCATTTTATTATTATCAATTTATTTTTTGAAATATATTCTTGGTCCGGTCAGATTTATTTAAAAGTTTGAATATTATAATTGTCACACGAATGCTTTCATCACAATAAAATAATTACATGGTTCCAACTCTAATATTAAGAATAGCCTGGCTTCAGCATACTCATATTTTCAGTCAGTCTGTGTGCATTGACTCTAAAAATATTACAAAAGATGTCTTAAAGAATTGAAAATGCTAAATTTTCCTTTCTTTATTACCACATTCAGTAGGTTAACAATACAACACGTAATAGATATAATATATACACCCTGGCAAGATGTAATATACATATACTATATCAACTATTTCCTTTCGCCGTATACATTTTTTATAAATTTTACTATCGGTATATCGGTGTCATCAACATAAACTAACTAAGCCATTGCATATTATGTCATTATAAATATCTAATTGAAACTTTTTGTACCTATTCTTCTTTATCATCTTGTGCTAATGTAATGCATCGCTTCAGTACAACGCTCCAAAAGAATCGTGAGATCAGTTTCGGCGGATCAAACGATGCTGCTCATACCTGAAGTCTTGGTAGATAAAAATTTTCCACAATATTTTATGTAACTAACTATATCGCTTAACATCATTATCATATTATAATCACATTGTACAAGTACGATAATTTAAATAGACATTACGCATATATCCTAGATATCAAACACAACAAATATTATTGCTCATCTTAAGTAATAGGTAATATAGTATATATAATGCATTCAAGGCGACATTAAAAATGACAAAAAGTGACTGTTCAACAGTCACGTACACATTCAAGTGTAGGTACATAATAGATAGACGTATAACATATATTTATCCGAATTCGGTCAACCTATTGAGCTTTAAATTGATATGAGTTGGAAAATGTAATATTGTAAAAATGGAAATGCATGAATACATAATTGTAGACAAACTTACATTACATTACTTTCCTGAATACTTTAAAACGACATTGATAAAGTTTCATCACTACATGATATATCATCCAAAAAGGAATTGAAATCTCTTTATAAAACGGCTAAATTAAGTGGGAGGGAACACATTGTTTGTTGTAAGGCACCATAACGTCCTTCCACAACCATTTTTGTCCAGTTGCTTTTCGCGATGCGATACAAGAACTAAGGCTTAAATTTTTAAAGGGAATACATTGTAAATGTTTAAAAAAAGAACCTATATCGTTGGCTGCATTTCAGGTCTCCGTTGGACATTGCTAAATATCTCATGGCATTGTCCAAAATATTATTACAAACAAACATCTTGTTTTCATCCGTTTAGTAGTAGCCCAGTATTCCGATTGTACGGAGTAAAAGAGTAAGTTGGGGAACAGTACTAGTAACAAAATAGAAAAAAGCGTGCTAATGACAACGAAATAAATTGGATCAAACGTGCAATTTCCGATCTGATGAGAATTGGGATTGGGCTGCTGCACGGTGAACAACAAACAGTGATGCTGGAACAACTGGACGACAACTCGATTCCATGCGTATCTTTACGTAGCATACCACATAGTCGTCAGACCAAAAGGTTTTCCAATCCAATACTATATACTGTCATTAATGGAGGCTCTAATGTTTGTGTTTTTTTTGCGAAAAAATTGGCACTGACACTGCACTGCTTTTATAGCATTGTTATCAAACATGAAAAGTCTATACAGATGTCCATGGAACATATATAAATAGTGTTTCAGGGAGCTTGTTTATCCCCAACAGCAAGCAACTTGTGCTTATAGATGATAGAGCTTGCAGAATCAATGCCATTGTTCGATAATATAAGGATATCAGCGGTTTTCACGTACATTTTTTTTCCTACTAATGTGCATGATCGTGATGATCGTGATGGTCGTGATGATGATGATCTTCATCCGTCTCATTGTAATGCCCGGTTGGAGAGTGATCGTGATCACTGTGGTCGTCCCCTATTTCCTTTCCGTGACTGTGGCCATGCGTGTGGGAAGAATTAGTACGAGATCCTCCATGACTATGCCCGCCTGATACATTAATACAAATTTTCGTGATTATTTCGTTTATATAATTTGATGAATAGCCTCTTTAGCAATCTCAGGTCATTATACCAGAGCACATTGTACTTGATAATGAATGTCTAATATGTACTTTCAGCTTTTTCTATACATATCATTTTTTGATCCAAAGATTAGTTTTTTTTTCAGATATTTTTTATCGCGCTTCAAATCGTTTGCGGGGGAAAACTACTGGAAAGTTACAAAAATAATCCAAAATCAAACAATTTTCAAGAAATCATAAACTAATATCCATGAATTGCAAATTTTCACTAAATCTCGACACGAAACTATAAATTGGCGATAGGTATAATTTTTCCAAGGACATTTTTATTACGCCGCAGCGGAATTCTCTCCTACCTTTTGGTAAGTATTGCCTATTTTATGTAGGTACTCTAATGTTTTTATGTGATTCCAACCGTTTTGAAATGGAGCATTTCAATGGAAAATCATAAGCAGGTAAGAAAGCAGGATTTGTCTGGTGAATGGAAACTTACCAAGGAATTCCAAAGCACCCATCATCACGAACCCGAGAATTGCCACAAGAATATGAATATATTTTCTGTGAAGTTTTCGCCCTTCTTCTTGGAAGATTTCAAAAAACGTGACATAAAGGAGGGAGCCGGCAGCCAAACCCTGAGAATATAAAAGGATAAATTATTAATAAAGACATACAAGATTTGTTTTAAGCTATATATTATGCAATTTCGCCATTGATTTCAATAGTGTTAAACCAATCTCCAATCCGCATCTTTATCATTATCACGATAAACATAACCTTTCATTAAAATCTTCTATAATAAAGTCACGTTTGTATTGTGAATATTCATTTGCCATGTATTAGTTATACAATAAGAAGATCACTTCTGATGATAAACTTTTCGCCTTAAAAATGCCTGGTTTGTAACACATTATTAGAATATGCTGTCGTTTCCAAGCCTGTTACTTCACTCGAATGGAATAGAGATTCATAAATGATACATTATACGAAAACCTACCAATCTCCTCACCAAAGAATTATAAATATCCGTATTCTCTGCTCCCCACATATTTTAAAATTTAAAGTTAAACAGTATGAATATTTATTGAAAACTTTGTATGAAATAAATATGTATCTGTCTAGTTTGACGTGAATGACACATGACAGTAAATAGGCATGGGCTTGTTGCTGAAATTATCATTATCCGTACCCATAAACGTACCCAGCGTGCTCATTTATCTTCTGCTGAGTGAATGATTAAAACGCAAATTAGTATGAAATAATTATGTTCAACTTGTAGTAACTCGGCAGCTATTGTGCTCACGGAGAGTCATGAATAAATTCATGTCCATTAGCACCCCCTTCTTCTTGAAAGAAGTCCCCTTCCAATCTAGATTCTCATATATTAGTTGTTTATTATGACATTTTCTAGTCATAGTTGAGTTTTTCTGTCTGCTATATAATACATTTACGTAGCTCAAATTTTTTTCTGTCTGCTGGCACACACATCCGTTGATTTGGACTGCATTTCACCAAATATTTTCATATTTTCAAGAAAATTAAAAAACTTGAAGCAGTAATTCATGCTCGATTGCCATTAATTTGCTGTTTCTTGGTTTTTGGATGGGTAATAAATTCAGAATATAAAATATTTATAGGGTTTGAAAAACGAAAGTTTAACCTTAAAAATAAAAGCTATTATAAGCTTCGTACACTCATCGTTTATGTCGTTGCAAATCATCTTTAATTAATTAAAGTTTTAAGAAATTCATGTTCTCATAAATAAGGGAATAGCCATTTTTCTTCACAAAAGATGATATGAACAATTATGATGCGTACACCTGCAAAAGGTACTTCACTAAAAATGCTACAGTCCATTGGCACGTGTTTGTTGCATCCCAAGTTTGCATGAGTCATAATTGATAATAATAACTATTATTCCCATTTAATAGAACAGAGGATTACTACATGTATAGCTTGTAAGTACTATGCATTCACTATTTATTTTAACATTTAATAATACTTATCTTACATGCAAAGTGATGGTCATTCGTCGCTTCCCCGACTCGTCTCCATTATTGAAGAAGCTTGACCATTATATAACTTGTTACTTGATTTGCTTTAAGGACATAAAAATCTGAGAGATTGCAAGGTTTGCCACGCAAAGTGCAGTCAGGCGGCTCTTTACAACGTAAATTTAAGCAGGTACAAATAGCATCAAAACTGGGGAAGTCTAATACTGACTAATTCAAAATCCCATAGATTGTAGATTCAGATTTCGTGATAGGCCGTAAGAAAGTTTAGTACATAAATTGTTTCTTCCCAGAAACAAGATGTGATGACGCTGAGTGCTAACGTTTATCTGTTATCATAGTATTTTGTACTGAACATAAAGAAACATGCATGGAACTGTATTATGGGAATTTTGCAGGTTACCTGCTTCTCAATAACTTCATTTGATTGAGGGGTTCTATTCTGTTCTTACGATTAGTTTATAACTAGGAACGCAATATCACGTACAATGAGTAAAACCCTTCTAATCCTTATTTGCTTACTCATTTTGAAGATTACTTGGATAAGCTCATGGTGCTATGTTTGCTTGTCGAATACATGCAGAATTAGCCTATTTATTCAACACTACTACTTGATACATATAATATGATGGGCTTGAAAAATAAGGCAAAGTAACCTTGAACAAGAACATCAAACTAAGATGTATTTTCTTGTATTACGCAGGACGCATGACGTGAATGGTAAAAACATGAGACGACCTAAGGTAACTGTAATGACATGAATTCTTGCAAGAGTGGACTGAGAACCCCTTTGTCCTTTCTTTACTTTATAATATGTATAGTGCCATTATTTTTCGTAGAAATGTGCCCGTTAAACTCCTTACTTTTGGTTGGACACCCCGTTGCTCAAACAATCTGAGCACCTCTTATTATCTGTTGTTTTGTTCTCTACAAAGCGGTCCTTT
>JAQIXW010003719.1:0-12686 GCA_034700685.1 Willowsia buskii | reverse complement strand
AAAATGTTCTCAGCAATGAGTGCAATGCTAGCTAAAATACCACCGACTCCCAACAAGAAAAACAATTTGTTTAAATGCCCATCCACTTTTAATGCTCTCACAATTATTTCCTTTTCATTCAAACTAATTGTTGGGCTTATCACCATCAACCGATCTTGTACCCTCCTTGCATAAATCCAACCAAGTGCTTCTTTCAGCCATCTATCCAATATTCCAGTTTCATAAAATTTCTGAAAATTCTCAAACATCCGCAAATGATTTGGAGGAAGAAACACATAATACATTTTGTTAGCCGGTATAAGCTCCTTTCCCACAAAACACCTTCTTCTCTCTAAAGTTTTATCCATTTCCTGAGCTTCAATTAAAATTTTATCAGCATTCTTGGCAACAAACAAAGTCTCTGGCCAAATTCCAAAATACACTTTTCGATAACCATGAGCTATCCCAGAAATCAAACTAGCCAAATCACTTAACTGTTTTGACTTAGTTGTCGTAGCCACCATTTTATTGAATGGGTTCAAAGTCTCTTCAAAAGAAACTTTCGCCCAATTCAACCAATGTATATCGGGATACAATAACGAAAAATTATTTTCCACTAGTTGATCCAAGTTTTCTAATGTTTTGGGCACCGGAGGACGAATTATCAAGCTGGTAATTTTGCCTGAGTACAAATTTGATAAAAATAGACTTACAGACATCCATGCAGCGAGGAAAATAGATTTCTTAAATCTTTTAGATAGTCCATTGCTAAGGAGAATTGATACTAAAATTGTCAATTCTGACAGCACAGATACATCACTTTCATAGCATAAAACACAACTAAAGAAGAATATTAAAAGAATCAACGTTAACCAGCAATATTTGCTAAATGGATTTGTAAAAATGGACAATTCCCAAGGATATTCGTAGTTGCTATGAGGAATATCGCAGTATGCAAAATTCATTGGATATTGATTGGCCAAAACGAATTTAGGTAGATTTTGGTTCCGTTGATGAGATTTTTTAAGGGACAATTTGGATTTGTAATAGTTCTTCCAGAAATATTCGAATGTGTGATTATCAGATACAAACAAATCTAGTAGCACAGTAGGATATTTTGCGGTATCTATATTTTGGTCTCTTAGATAAAAATTAGGAGCAGCACAAAGAGTTGAGTTGAGACTAATTGACAGTTCAATGAAAAATGTAACTAGAGGAGCAAAATAACTTGGCTTTTTATAAAAATCTTTCATTCTCGGATATTTTTCACGAACTTGATTTACAAACGTTTGGTTTAGGGTGTAGTAACCGAAGTTCATGACAGACTTATGTTCAACATCTTGTTCGATTGTTGTGTATTTATTATTACAATTCAAATTTTGTAATTTGCTCAAAGCAACATTAAATACTATAATACTCAGGAAACATAATTCCATGTTCAAAAAAAATATGATAGAATAGAATATGAACAGAAAGTGTTGGAAAAGATTAGAATTACGTTAAAAGTTTTTCTGACAAAATATTTATGACCTAGATTATATGTGTATATTTGGTTAGTATGGATAAGTGAGTAATAGGGATGGAATTTTGTTAAGTTTCATTACTATAAGTGCTTTCAAGTCTTTTTGTAATGTTTATTGATTTGATTAAACTTTTCGGTAAGTCTAAAAGCAAGTGTCATCATTAAAGTTTACACATTTGCAATACTATATAATTATCATTATAGTTACTCTGTACTATATGCAAAATTAATATATGGAAAACATAATAAAATTTCAATATAATAATAATACATAATAATTTTAGTATTGAGGCGGGTATTAAGATTTAAAATGGAAAACACTACACGAAAGTAGTAGCGAAAGCAATTATGAATGAAAAGCTCATACATTGTCATATGATTTATTACATTGAAATTCTCTCTCGTCTCATGTGACTTGGTCCTTCATTCCAACATCCTTCATTTCCGGAAGAAGTAGAGCAATTGGGGCAACACTTATAACAACCACGCCAAATATGACGGATGGCAGGTCTGGATACACAGTGGTCTATGATAGTGTATTAAAATTAAAAAATATTACATTATGAGCGGCATGAAATGATTATGAAAATTGACTGTCAAAAGTTTACCAGCATATCAGCAGCGTATGGAGCAGATGTGCTTCCAAACCTTCCCATAAGAGTTCCCACGCTGCGACCAGTACTCCTCACAACAGTCGGGTAGACTTCACTCACGACCAGATACACAACGGTAAATGCTGATGACACAAACAATTTTCCGCTCAGGTATAGAAATGAACGAGTTGTCTCATAATTTGAAGGCGTAATCACTATTGAAAGTGCAAATACGCCAGTCAAAACATATGTCGCTATGATGGTAGGACGACGCCCCCAGCGATTCAAGAATGGAATGGGCATTACAGGTGCAGGAACTTCGATTAGACCGCTGTAAAAACCAGCAAAATTTACTGCATTTAAGATAACTGTGTAAATACCATTGTATATTTTACTAATTAGTAATTACCTGAGTGCCACAAGAAGAAAAGGATTTGATGTGATGCTCGCCACACTGAAGGCGAATCCATAATAGACGAAAGTGATACACACAAAAAGTAGCCAAATTACTAAACTAACTCGTCGCAACTCTGGACTGAGCAAAACTGCAAAATTTTTGACAGTCGCTAGCATTCCATCTGCGCACTGCTTTCTTTTGCTTTTTTTCACTTTCACAGCTTTCTTTCTTGTCTCCATGGCAACAACGTCCTCAGTAGTTTCCAAGTTCAAAGATTCCATTTCCATGCAACTCGCCGCTACGCTCAAATTTGATACACTTTTTTGAGGACGACACATTCGAACATATTCGAGCAAATCTGAACGTTCCGGTGGGGGTGTCACTTTGTTGAATCGGGCAATATTTTGGAGGGCTTTTACAGCTTCCTCTTCTCGACCTTGAGAGGCCAGCCATCTTGGAGATTCTGGGAAGAGCCTGAAAATTAACATTCAAGTTTGCACGTATTTTTTTGGATGTACGTAAAAATTCATTGTATCTTATTATTTCATTAGGGTTACCAATAGAATGAGAGAAGACTGCAGGTAGTCACAGTGAATGCAAATTGAAGATAATACCAAGTTCTAATAAAGTACGCGTATATTGGCATAATGGCATATCCAACTCCAAAAGCCATCGTCGACACGCAGAAGAACTTTGCTCGAGATTTTGAATCGCAGTGTTCCACAACTATAAATAAATCAGTTAATTATAATTTATAATTGTGGATATGGTATAACCGACAATGTTGCTACTTTTAGACATGTTGGAGCGTACGCCAAACTTTTGCAGCCAGCATGGAACTTGAGGTACCAACAGCAACGAGAAGCCGACTTGTGATGAACATAAAATATGAACTGGAAACGGAAGTCAGGAAACCTCCAATAATTACGAGTACTATAGAAACTAATTGTGACCTTCTTCTTCCCAAAACCCTGTTGAGCGGAAATTGTAAAAGTTATTTTGACATTGGCAAACTCAAGAAAAAGTAAAATATTATTTCGCATAAGCTTCACACTTATCGTTCAAAGGGCCAAACACCAAGTTCCCCACCATCGCTCCAATCATGTAGGAAGCTTGAACTGTGGCGACGAGATATCGCTTTCCGCATACCAAGTCAAACTGAGAATAAAGCAAGTAATTAATATCCCAATAACTGAGGTTATAATAGTAATAGTTTTAAGCCTAAATGTCCTATTAAAAACGCTCGAAAATATTTTCACCTCAGTTGCAATGGTCGACTTGTAAATGGAATGATCAAAGCTCCAAGCTTCACATGATTTAAGGTCAAGATTCACATTTTGATTAGCTTCCACATTTACACTGTTACTATTTGATTGATTTAACAATTGATTGGCATGTGCAAGCTCATACGCCGTTTCAAAATCTCCATTCGACTTTTCCAGTACATTAGAAAAGTCAAGGTCATAGTGATTACACTGGTCGTATTTCCATTCAGCACCGCTACGTTGAATAGACAATAAAAAGTTACAAAATCAAATAATTAATCAACGAAAAGACAAAAAAGAAGAAACTGATGTTCATTTATATTTTATTACAACTTACGTGTAAGTTTTTGGAAGAGAAATATTTTTGATTTGATCCACAGTCCATGAAGATGACTCCAAGTCTTTTATATGGCACCAGTGATCTGGTACCGCGCCAATGAATATGTATCCAAGGTGATTCCATGTCATCACCATAAGCTTCAAGAGAATGAATATAGAGCAAGTCGATTAAAGTCTGTAAGAAAAGTATGCAAGAAATACTGCCTAAAAATATTACCGGGAATGAAGCAAGAGACAAAGCCCACCACTGGAACCTGCCATTCCCTCCAATAATGTGGAACACATTTTCAAAACCTTCCTCAGTGTTGTCAGTTGCCATTCCGAGAAAAAAATATGGGTGACAACGGTCAAAAATGTTTGGTATATGAAACACACCCCGCTAGTTGTAAGATTGAGACTGGCATGCTGGAACAAATAATCTGCGACTAGTTATGTGTCATGTGTGTAAATGGAAGCGTGGTTTATGAATCTCAAAAGATGTGTTTTCTTTTGTACGACAAGTTTTTTTTTTTGCTTTAAGTAGAAAAAGCAAAGTCAAAGTTAAATGATATCAATTGGTGTTCAAAAGAAGACTGATTATGTAGCCTCGTGTTTTTATGTTTATAGTGTATGGAGCATTTAGTGACGAAAGCATTTCGAGAAAACAGGCTGACCAGACACGCAAAAAAATACCACACTGATGGACAGATGGAAACGGTTTAATGTACCCATAAAAACTTTATATAGTATTTTGTTTGTGCTATACTCATTATGGATTTATATGATAAATGCATGAAAGTTCTTTCATGCATGACAATCTCTAGATTCTAGATGGATTTCGGGATACATGAAGGTAAAGTCTCATTACTGATTTCACAATCTTTCATAAAAAATCCTTATCGGAAAATAAAATTTTAACTTCTTGAAAATTTAAATGTAGAAATGCCAATGGAATGCATACCACTGAAACTGTTACTTTATTATTTCTACTAGGAGATAAATAAATTATACACAAACCATTAATTTTTTGTGGTGAACGTACGTATATATGACACTTATATAACAAAAAAAAAATTTGAGGCATCCTAATATTTACAGTACCTGCCCTTTGTCTACGCATGTGGCATTAAACAATGCGATGCTTGTTCACTTGAACTTATGATTATATATTGTCAAAGAATATTATTTTGATCAGATGCATTATTACTCATTATTATAATATAAGCTTTCCAAAGCGTAAACCTTTTGTAAATAGACTTACGTGACATTGAGACAATGCTATTGTTATCCAAATAGTTTTAAAAAGAAAATATGCATAGAACATCATTCTATAGAAAAACATTGAAAGAAGAAAAATATGCTAAAAGTACAAGTATTGAAAAAGAAACTCATTACATATGAAGTTCAAGCATGATTTCATAGCTTTCAAAACGACTTTCAATATTTGTTACAGTCTTATAAAATTCTAAAACATTTTTGTACTAGACTGACTTGTAAAGCTTTTATAGATTTTATCGTCAAATGACCGTTCATTAACGTCACATTCGGTTTTACGTCTTTTAGTACTAACTTTCTAATCATTGGCTTTGGATCAGTAGATAAGCTCCAAAACGATAGATTTTTGATACAATCCAAGCTATCATCAATTTATTTTACAAAGAAGTATGAATCCCAAGTGGAATATACACGTTTCTTGGTTATATTTCTTGTGGAATATTTTTGTTTTTGTGGTTCCTTATACTAACAGCAGTTTTATTAGTGATAGAAATTTGCAACAACTAAGAGAAATTCACAGAATTTTTTCAAAGTGTACAGCACATTTTGCTTCTGAGCTCAAGCAAGCTGATAGTTCACAAGAAACATGGTCAATGCAAAACTTTTACGATTCATTGTGCATGATCTCAAATGGATGCATAAGCGTGCACTCAAGATCTGCTATTAGTCATCTGTGCATATATAATACGAGCTGCTTTATCATAAACAAGGAAACCGAATATAAGTTGGTACTTACCACGCTTAGAAAAGTTTACCGTTTTGCTAAATTTCATTCAATCTGCAGACTATGGTTTCCAAACATGTATTTTGGAAAAGGCCATGTTTCCCTCTCTGATGCTGACAATGCTTGGTTTGGATGGAAATTTAACTTTTTACAGAAATTGAAACAGGAGCTGTCTACAAGTTATGACTACATTTTTGTAGGATCAAAGCCAAACCAGAACTCTGGGTACTCCCCTATGCTTTTAGTGGTCCATCCGGCACCATTTAAACTGATTTGGATAAACTTGAAATCTTCAACTGTTTCTTTGGGCTGTGTATCTAAATCATCAGAGACACCCAAGAAAGTTATAAGGGGAAGTACTGATGCGACAATAACATTGGTTAATATGGGAACCCACACAATAGATATCTCGAAATCAACAACAAAACAGGATATAGATGTATCATGGAGGCATATTCAATGGAATCATTCCAGTCATCGCAAACAACTTTATAACTCAAAGTCTCCAAACCTGCATTGGACAACATGTATTATTATTATAATTGGCGAAAGACACTATGCTTGTGCTCGAAAAGTGATTTTAGACTATATGAATGTGTCCCTTACCTTAAGCAATATACTAGCACTTCCAGAAATTACCGACAAAGCAGGTGAGAAGCGGCATGTGAGCGCCCAAGGTTTTAATTTATACTCGAAAGGGTTATCATACTTTATGGTAGTAAGAAATAAAAATCTGCCCACTGCTTCCCTGAATAGAATTAGCTCAATTATGGCTCCGTTTTCAAGAGCAACATGGGCCACTTTATTAATCGCTGCTTTGGCACTCATAATTATTTTACAAATAACCAAATTTAAAAAGAACACCGTGCGGACTTATTTATGGGTTCAAGCTACGTTTTTGGAACAAAATATTGGCAAGATTATTTTAAATGTTCATAACTGGCATCTGGTATGCATTTGGTTCTTTTGCACTCTTATTCTTAGGAACTTGTACACATTTTCCCTTTACACTGCACTTACATCCATTCCGTTGCCAACTCAGCTACCAAATTCGATTGATGAACTTATTCTGAATAGTAGCTATAAATTGGTAATCCCATGGTATTGCTCCGCTCATCCACTTAACGACATGGAAAAGAAATATGTGAACGCATTTAAGAGAAATGGTATTTGGGTAATGCTTTCAACAACACAAGCAAACAATATCCTGATGGATAAAAGTATAATGAGTGAAAAAAATTTTCTGGATCCTGAAAATAAGATTTTCAAAAAGCTTAGTCCCGCAGACGATTTTGCTTTCATGTCTATGGAACCAAACTGTGGACGAAACAATTGGAAAGTACTTTTGAGTTCATCAGAAAACTTGCGTGTTTTTGAAAATACTGAAAAATTGGCATTCGCAAAGTACACCGCTTTAGGTTGGCAGAAAAATTCTTACGCTACAGAAAAATATCTTTGGCTTTTAGCACATCTAATACAAGGTGGATTATATCAGTATATGGAATTTATAGAGATGGTAATGCAGCAAAAAGCGTTCCTAGTGAAAACCCTGTGGCAACTGAAACAACTGGATCGAATCAATACGTTTTCTGCAGCATATTATTTCACAATTACAGAAACTCGCTTGAAAGCTAGACAAAATAGGAAAACTGAACATAAAATAGTTGGTAATGACATAGCAGAAATAACGAAACCGGGATTTCAAGACTTTTTCGTGGTTTGGGTTATGCTTACACTTTTTTTATTGCTTAGCATCAGTTTATTTACGATTGAGCTCGTGGCGCATTAGTGTTTCCTTCGTAAAAATTAGACCTCATCATATGACCTGCGCAACTAAATTTTTTGATACTTTTTACAAAATATCTGGGCATTATTGCTTTCCTTGTAAACATTGAAGCCACTTATGAATTAAGTGGTGTAGCAGTAGTGGCTTAGATTGAGACTATTATGATGCAACATTTGGAATTAGCCAGCAATATTTCAGAATATTACACAATAGTTATTAAAATGAAGGAGGTGTAGGTGAGGCGGAGTTATTACAATAACTATATTTTTTCAGTATTTTATTCTCGATGTGTTTGTTAAGAAATGCATTCAAAACACATTGGATTGGAAACCCACTTAAAAAGATTTAATCTATGTAATTATGAATATGCTAATAAATTATGATATGCTTTACAACAGCACTATATTGTACTGACCATGGCTAGACTCAATAAAGATTCAATTCAAATTCAATTCAAATTCAATTCAATATGCTTACACTTTTCCTGTTGCTTAGCATTGGTTTATTTACGATTAAACTCATGGACCTAATCTTGTTTTGTTTTAATTAAAGTTCACATGATTTGCGTGCTTTCAAATCTACGTTTTTGCAAATTTTGCAATTTTATGCATATTGTGCCTACCACCACATGTAAATGGAATCAACTATGTTTCTTCGTTATTTTTATTCTTTATATAGTTGTGATTGTTAAGATTTTTCCATACAACACTCGACATCTCATTATCACTTACGTCACAGAATAGACTTCAGCATAAGGGAAAATTGAGAGCGCTGAAATCATATAGTTTATGACATCAAGTATTTTTTAAAGCCTGAAGTGCTAAAAAGAATGTATAAATTATTTTAACTTAACATTTGTTTGTCAGAACAAAATTTATGTGCTTGTTACTAATTGAATACGTGTATACAAACTCCATGCTAAAATGGATTGCAACTCATCGGCTAGTTGGGATTAGAATTCATTAAATTTCAAATAAAGTTAGTGCTTTCAAGTTTTATCAAAATTCTTATTGGGTAATTTAAAAAAATCAACTATAAATTTAGTCATCAAGTTGACGTACTTCATTGTCTCATCGTAGCTACTCTATGCTCTAAAATAAATGTTCAATACGTAATGAACTGTGAAAATAATTTCGACAGGCAGGAAAAAAATTTACGAAATTGACAAATTGACGTGAGGATCCCTTCAAATTATTATGTGTTATAAACAGTTTAGTTTCTTTAGAAACATTAGTAAAGCAAGATAGGCATTTGTATGCATGTTTCTTGCTGATAAATACAATTTCACAGAATTATTAAGTGTACGAAGATAAGTAATAATATCACACAATTATAAATTGACAAAAACTAAAGTTCAAAACTTCATTTTAGAAAGGGAAAATGTTTTATACTCAATATATAACTGCTCGTTTGCTTTATTTCTTTATACTGTGTATTTTTACATTTGTATCTCCTTATGCTAACAGTGATTTAGTTAATGATGGAAATTTCCAACAATTTCGACAAAAACTAAGAATTTTTTCAGAGTGTACAGCACATTTTACCTCAGTGTTCACACAAGCCGAAAATTTACATCAAGTATGGTCAATGCAAAACATTTACAATTCATTGTGCATCTTCTCCGATGGGTGCATAAGCGTGCAATTGACTCTACCAAAAACTGTTGTTAGTTCTATGTGCATTTATAATGCGAGCTGTTTCTTTTTAAACAAGGAAAATGAATATAAGCTAGTGCATGCCACTCTTAGAAAAGTTTACTATTTTGCAAAGTTTCATTCAATTTGCAGGCTTTGGTTTCCTTACATCATGTATGTTAGAAATGGCCAAGCATCTCTTGCAGATGCTGAGAATTCGTGGTTTGGTTGGAAATTTAGCTTTTTGCAGAGATGGAAACAAGAAATCTCTACAAGTCATGACTATGTTTTTGCCGGATCAAATCTAAACCACAACTCTGGATGCTCCCCTAAGCTTGTCGTAGTTGATCCGGCGCCATTTAAACTGATTTGTATAAGCTTCAAATCCTTAGCCGTTTCTTTGGGCTATATATCTAACTCGCCACATAAATCTAAGAAAGTCTTAAGGTACGGAAGAACTGCTTTTGCAATAACATTAGTTGATATGGAAACCCACAAACTAAATATTTCGGAATTAACCAGAAAACAGGATATCGATATACAATGGAAACATATTCAATGGAATCGTTCCAGTCACCGCAGACAACTTCATTACTCGAAGCCTTTTAAAGTGGGTTGGGCAACATGTAGTCCATATATGAGAGTTGGCGAAAGACACTATGCTTGTGCTCGAAAACTGATTTTAGACCATATGAATGTGTCCCTCACCAGAAGGAATATACTGGCATTTCCAGAAATTACAGAAAAAGTAACTACAAAGCTGCATGTGAGCGCACAAGGTTTTAATTTATACGCTAAAGGGTTGTCATATTTTGTGGTAGTAAGAAAAAACAATTTACCTGCGGCTTCCCTTAATAGATTAAGCGCAATCATGGCTCCGTTTTCAAGGGAAATATGGGACACCTTAGGAATCTCTAGTTTGGCACTTATAATAGTTTTACGAATAACAGGATTTAAAAAGAAAGCCGTAATGACTTATTTATGGGTTCAAGCTACGTTTTTGGAACAAAGTATTGGGAAGATTATTTTGAATGTACATAATTGGCATCTCGTAGGCATTTGGTTCTTTTGTACACTCATTCTTAGAAACTTGTACACATTTTCCCTTTACACTGCGCTCACATCTATTTCCCTGCCAACTCAGCTACCAAATTCGATTGATGAGCTTATTCAAAATAGCAGCAACAAATTGGTAATTCCATGGCAATGTTCAATGCATTTCTTTTACGATCTGGAAAGGAAATATGAGAACGCATTTAAAATGAAAGGTATTTGGGTAAGCCTTTCAACAACGCAAGCAAACAATATCCTGATGGATAAGAGCTTAAGAGAGAGTGAAGAAAAATTTAAATTTGTGGATCCTGACAATCATATTTTAAATAAGCTGAATCCTGCAGATGACTTTGCCTTTATGTCTGTGGAACCAAAATGTGGACAAAACAATTGGAAAATACTTTTGAGCTCATCAAAAAACTTGCAGGTTTATGAGAATACGGAGAACTTGGCACTTGCAAAGTACACTGCTGTAGGTTGGCAGAAAAATTCTTTTGCAACAGAAAAATATCTTTGGAGTTTAGGACATTTGGTACAAGGAGGAATATATGAGTATATGGAATTAAAAGAGATGGTAATGCAGCAAAAAGCGTTCCTAGTGAGAACACTGAGTCAACTTAAGCAACTGAATAGAATCAATACGTTTTTAGCAGCATATCATTTCACCATCAAAGAAAGACGCTTGAAAGCTAGACAAAACAAGAAAACTGAGCATGAAGTAGTTGGCAATGGCATGACAGCCATAACGAAACCGGGATTTCAAGACTTTTTCGTTGTTTGGGCTATGCTTACACTTTTCCTGTTAATTGACATTGGACTATTTACGATTGAGCTCGTGGCGCAACACTTGTTTTGTTTAAATTATAATTCACTGCTTACGTTGACAACTAAATGTTTACAAATTTTGCAAATAAAAATATCGTATTATATGGTAATGAGTAAATATGTAATTGGATATTGGATTTCTACCACTATAATGAAATGGAAATGAATTATAATTCCCAATTTTATTTTATTAATGCTGTAATTGTGACGGTTAGCTAAGTAAGCTGCACTAGAAAAACACAGAAGATAATATTGTAATAAAAAGTAATTATGAATAAATTATAGCCCTGGAATTATTGCCATATTATTGAATACACTGAAATTCTCAGATATCCTATTGCACTTGGTCCTTCATTCCAACATCTTTCATTTCCGGAAGAAGTAGAGCAATTGGTGCTACACTGATTGCAACCACTCCAAATATGACGGATGGCAGGTCCGGATACACAGTTGTCTAAATTGACGCATGAAAATGTGAATGCTATTATATTATGTCATCAGAATTATTACGGTATGAATTAAGTTAAGATGAAAATTTTACCAGCATATCTGCGACGTATGGAGCAGAAGTGCTCCCAAATCTTCCCATAAGAGCTCCAACGCCTCGACCTGTACTCCTCACAACAGTGGGGTAGACTTCACTCAGGATAAGATAAACAACTGTAAAAGCTGATGACACAAATAATTTTCCACTCAGGTATAGAAATGAACGAGTTGTCTCATAATTTGTTGGCGTCAGTGAAATCGAAAGTGCAAAGGCGCCTGTCAAGACGTATGTCGCTATGATGGTAGGACGACGACCCCAACGATTCACAAATGGTATGGGCATCACGGGTGCAGGCACTTCGATAAGACCGCTGTTAACAAAAAGAAACAATCAGTATTTCTTCCAACTCAGATACTTTACCACCGCATACTTCACTAATTACAAATTACCTGAGTGCTACAAGAAGAAATGGATTCGATGTGATGCTTGCCACACTAAAAGCGAATCCATAATAAACGAAAGCGATACACACAAACAGTAGCCAAATAACTAAACTAACTCGTCGTAACTCTGGACTAAGCAAGACCGCAAAATTTTTGACAGTTGCTAACATTCCATCGACGAATTGCTTTCTTTTGCCTTTCTTCACTTTCAGTTTCTTTCTTGTCTCCATAACAACAACGTCCTCAGTAATTTCCAAGTTCAAAGATTCCATTTCCATGCAACTCGCTTCCACACTCAAATTTGATGAACGGAAGCGCGACAATTGCTACTGTAAAATTGCTACTTCGACAACTGCTACCCGACAATTGCTACTACGACAATTGC